>VXBX01007795.1:2392778-2433544 GCA_013400415.1 Scytalopus superciliaris
TTTTTGCCCCTCCTCAGTCCTGAGGAATCCAGAAAGGATAAAAATGTGTTGTTATATTCTGTATCAGTTTCTGTCAGTACTTCCCCATACGGTTATTCAGGTTTAGTCTTTTTGCTTTTGCCTGAGCATTAAATTACTTCTCACAGTTTGATTAAAGAGGGGCAGTACCTGTGTTAACCCAAGTCCAACTCGTAGCTGTGCCAGGGGACCTGCTCTCACTAGGCCACACCCCATCATTGTGAAAAGAGATTCTGCAGCTAAAACTACTTCAAGCAGTTTCAGGCTGAATACTCTTCCCCTTCGATCTGGCCAACTGCTGAGCCTTCTCCACTCCATGAGGTGGAATCAGCATCAAACAGAGGGGAGGCAGAGGAACCTGCCAGCACAAGCAGAGACGAACAGCGTGTTGCCAGTGAGAAATGTCAGCTTTTATTGCTGCTTCCTTAGTTGACCCTTTGTGAACGATTGTTCTGAAGAGCACAATTTCTTTTCCCCAAGATGTTGCCCGAGTAATAACATTTCCCAAGGAGGTGATGAGTGTGTCCTTAACCTCTGGCTGTTAGATGGTGGGTTTTAGCAATATTTCCAAATGTCATAGATTTAAGAGATAGAGATATCTGTGTTTGGTACTTTGGATCCTCTGGAAGTTACCCACATGCCGGAATTCTCTAAACCTCTGGTGTGCTTTGGCTTAAATGTACTAATTTATCTGATTTACCTTCTCCTGTAAAAATCCTGTGTGATAAAAGGCTCAGGTGGATGGCAATCTGATATTAACAGTCTGGTGACGCTTTTTGTTCCACCTGTCTTACATTTTGCCATGTTTAAAGGTGTAAGAAAGAGTGGAAAATGCACTCAGCTCACTCTCAGCATTAGTAGATTTGGGCTCAAATTCCTCCCTGCCATGGATTTCTCTTGTGGCTGCGTAGTGGTGTCAGTTCCACATGTTTACCAGGAAGGCAGTTGTACTTCCATGGGTTTCCCTTTGTTGTAAGGGCTCTGTAATGCTGGTATATAACTTAGAAATTTTCAGCCAGCCAGGTGAGCTTTCAGAGCCCAGTTTCAGACAGATGCAAGGCACGGCACTAAAGCGTTCAGCCTGTTCATCTGTCTGTCTCTTCAACTAGAAGGGAGAATCTTCATTATTCTATTGCACATTGTGTATTATTGGCCAGGACTCACTGTTAATGAGTGGCATACAGTGTATGAGACTGGATGTTTATTCTGTTTAGGATGCAGAATTAGTTTTCTGTTTAAACTGAAAGCAGGAGAAGGTGGATGTTTTCTCAGAGCTGTTGCAAGCAGAGTCTGTATGTGTTAGAGATAACGGAGGGAAATGTAATGAAGCTACTGGCAAGCAAGCACATACTATTACTGTATTTTATTGAACACATACATCTTTCTTTAGACATGTCTATCTATCTCTATCTACTCCTACACAGATAAATGTGTCTAAAACAAGATGTGTTTTCATAGGGGACTTGTTATACAACCATCAAAAGATTAGATGTATTGTTTTTGTTGTTTCTTAAGGGCTTCCCTTAGATAGGGACTATGAGAGCCACTCAGCTGAGTATTAGCATCAGCTTGAGAGCTCCAGAATCACAGACAATAAAGACAGAAAAAGAGCCTATTAGGACAGCTAGTCCAGCTGCTTTGTTATGCAGAGTTATTCCCTGTTGTAGACTAACCAATATTTCTTCCAGTCCTGTTTAATTGTGGCATCTCCATTGGGAGGCTATTTACTGAGCTTAATAGATGGGAAGCTTATCTGACATTCATCTTAAATTCTTTTTCTTTCTTTTTTTAGTTCCATGCCATTAATGGTGCCATCCCTCTTATAGTCTAAATAATCACTTGCTCTGTTTGATCCCTTTCCCAAAGATTAATGTAATGTTCCACCATACTCGGAAACCATCCAACCAGAAATTCTCGGTTTTTCTTGATATAAGTTCAATTCCTTCAGCCACTTGATTTGTATTATTCCTTTCCATGCTCCCCCTGGTTATTGTGTCTTACTTGCCCCTGATTGTTCCACAACCAACCTCAGGTAAGCAACTTTTACTCTATGATGTAAAACTTGTGCAGTGTGTTTTTATCAGGTACTGAGTTACCTAATGTTAGAAAAACACGTTTCCTGTCTGTGCTATTCCTGTTCCACATTCTGTGGTCTTCCATTCAGTGGTGTGTCTGGAGCTACATCTCAGACGTCTGTTCCTGTTGCAGCAAGAATTTATTGTAGGTTATTACCTAGAAAAGGGTGTGTGTCTCCAAGGCTGAAAATTTCCAGCTTTCAAAGCTGTGTAGGAACCTAAAAATAATGGGTCAAACCATAGATTTCTAATTCTTTCTCAAAACCCATCCTGTCAAGCAATGCAATTTGTACATTTTTTTGATCACCTCTACAGAGGAAAGATGCATAACTCACAGAATCTCTCTGTGTTCCATGGTCAACTAATAAATGTTAGTTTCACATTGACATATCTCCCTATCTCCGTATCTTTTATAACAAGGCAGAGGAGAAAATATTGTGTCAGACTTTGAGCTGAAGTATCATTCTGTATTCAGGTCTGTTTGTTTGGGGTTTTGTTTGTGTTCTTTTTTCTTTTTTTTTTTCCCCTTTTTTTCCCCCCTATTTTTTTTGCCCTGCAGTATGACTTCATGGAACGCCTGGATGGGAAAGAGAAATGGAGTGTGGTGGAGTCCCCCCGGGAACGTCGGAGCATTCAGACCCTTGTGCAGAATGAGGCTGTGTTTGTCCAGTACTTGGATGTGGGTCTGTGGCACCTGGCATTTTACAACGATGGCAAGGACAAAGAAGTGGTCTCTTTCAGTACAGTCATTTTGGGTAGGTATTTCCACTAGCTGAGCATATTCCCTTGCTGTTTATACCTTCCCTTACTTAAAGTTATAATACTTGCCTGCAATCTTCAGTATTTGGCCTGTTTGTCCTTAAGTTACGTTGTGTCTTTTTTTTTTTTTCAACACTACTCTTGACAATGAGTCTGTAATGGGGTGCTGATTTTAATTTGCTGATTTCTCTCTCAAGATTTTAGCATCCCCATACATCTTGAGTTTAGTTTTGGAAAACAAGGCTCGGCTAAGTTCAGTCTGGTTTGAAGCATTCCCCAGTTAATATCCCTCTCCCTTATCTGTCATTTTTATACTTCTTGTTTGCTTCTCAGAAGAAGCTTCTTTACACCCAGGTGGAATAGTATCCTACAGGAGAGCTGTTTAATCTTAGTAGAAAGACAGCTCAAGAAACTGATACCTGCAACTGAGGTTATTGTTTGCAGCCACCCTAGAGATTAATCGAGTCAGTTAATTAGCTGTATGCTGTCTTACAGCTTACTACTCACCTGATAGCGAGTCATCTCCTCAACATGGTGGAATCAAGAGCCAAAGAACATCTTGCCTGCAGTTTTATTAGAAGAATAGGGTTACATTTGGTTGAAAATCAAACTGAGTCTGAATTCCCCAGGCTTTATTAGATTTGTTGAGCTCTGAAGCACTTCAAATGAACTTTGCTGACTATCTTATGGCATAACAAAGTCAGAGATGGTCTATGTTACCTTCTGCCCAGGCTGGTGAAGTGTTAAATGGTACTGCGTTGTATAAACCTGTAATTCCTGTTAGTTTAGGGAAAGAGAAACTGCAAAAAGTACAGGTCAGTTTTTAAACGTTAAACTTAATAGTCAGAGGTGTTTTTCAACCTTACCTGATTAATAATATGAAGCTTTTTTTTATCTTTTGCACTAGCATAAAAAAATCAGTATTTTGGCTTAAGTCCCAAAGGGTGTAGGTGGATAGTCAATACAGTGTCATTAAGTATGAATGTAATTGTTTCTGTTAATCTCCATTAAAATGAAAAAATTATTGGTTTTCATACCTTCTATGTGGTTTTGTAAGAGTTACTAGGTACTATATATGTTGAGACATATAATATATATATATATTTGCATATTTGTCCATAGAAGTCTTTTTTTGCTTCTCCAAAATCAAGACAATTTGTACCTTTATCTTGTTATGCCCCTGTTGTGCTTAGAAAACTTTAGGATATTATAAGCTGTCCTTAAAAGAGTTGCCTGGTCTAGGCTACAGCCTTCCAGAGCATCAAAGGTCTAATAGTCAGGTAGACTGCTTGATAGTGCAATGATAGTAATTGGAATGAAATCTAGAGAAAAGTATAGTGTTTTATCCCGTTCAGAGGTGGTTCTGCACACACCCTGTATCAGGCACTTCATAATCAAAGGATCTGAGACAGCTGAATGTCTCTCTGGTGTGGAAGAGGAGAAGAAATAACAGAAATTACATTAACTCCCAGACAATACTGAATTTACCAGGATTTTGAATACATGGAAAAATGCTTTTGTGTGCCACAAAGCAAAATAATGAATAAATCTATAAACAAGCTTCTTTGTGAGACAATTTGATATCTTTGAGCATTACATGTCAATTTTTCCCTTCATTGTTTACATGAATCATTTCAGGAGGTCAAGCTTAATGACATCTCTTTGAGAATTTGCTTTAGACTTTTTGTATTTGGTGTCCTGCAACTGTGAAATTTAAAGTTGTACTTGAATCCTTCTCTTTTTTGCAGTTTAATTTGACAAAAGTATCGCCTGTGTTGTTCTGCTAGTTCCAAATCCGGATTTTATTTTCTGTGTTGTACAGCTGCTGTTGGTTTGGTGTCTGGGACTGACAGTGTCATTTAATTTGGAACCACAGGTCCTACAGGAACAGGGAGTGGTAGTGAAGAGTAATAATTGCAATCAGATTTTTGCTCCAGTAATTCACTGTTGAAAATACGTTCCACTGAAATCCAACAGCTTTCAAAGTAAAATGATTTTAAGAATTAATTTCAAAATTGGGCTTTTTTTCCTAGGTTGTTATTATGCAAAGTAGTGTATGTATTATCTAAATAACAGCATAAATCGTGGAAAATCAGTATTTTGGTACAGCTGAAATGTTATTAGGCTGATGTGCCTATTCTTCTCATATTATTGAAGTCGTCAACACTTCAGTCAGTCACTCAAACTCTAATGTTAAACTTTGCCCTCTGTTTTTACAGAACTCTCCTTCATCCTCTTGCAGAGCTACTTGCACCTTTTTTAATGATTTTTTTTTTTTTTAGGATCAAGTATATTTGCCAGAAGAAAAGAGCTCCTTTTTGTCATGTTCAGCAGATATTTTTTTCAGCTTAATTAATGAGGCTTTAAATGTCTGTAGAAGGAAAAGAAGATACACTCCTTGGGATAATCATTTCCCATGGCAGAGTGGTTGTTCAAGAACAAAGTCTCATTGCAAAATGGAAAGTGTTGATTTTCCTGATGGAATGTTATGTTTGCTGCATAATATAAATTCAAACATAGCTCTAAAGGTCTTAAGAGGTCCCATCTCTCTGTTGGAACAAAGGACTTGAGCACCATCAGAAGACTTTGAGTTCTAATGGTGCCCAGAGGCTTTATTGTGTGACTTCAGTATATCACTAAATCTCTGTGCCTACTCCTGCTGCCATAAGATTTGGTACATTCTGCTTCACCCAAACCTTGTGGTGTTCATGTTATTAGGGGTCGTTCCTCTAAGTATTGAGGACAAAATAAACTGAATTAAAATTAAGCAAGAAATCAGTAGCCTAAATGCCTGTGTTGCTTGTGTTTCAGATTCAGTGCAAGACTGCCCACGTCACTGCCATGGGAATGGCGAGTGTGTGTCAGGTGTCTGCCACTGTTTTCCAGGATTTCATGGAGCAGATTGTGCCAAAGGTATCATTTTCCCTATATTTACAAATAATCACAGTGTGTGTTTGTGATGTAAGGACCTACAGTGCCTGCTAGCTAGCATGGGTCCAAGATAGATTCAAATAGATCAATGTGCTTTTCTTTCCTTAGATTTCAAGTTAAATAGGATCAAGAAGAAGCATTTTTACATTCCCTATGAGCTTGCATAGCTACAGCTTTTTTTGTGGTGGATGTAGCAGGCAGAAATGGAAGAAAATAGATTTATTTTCTGTAGAAGTGGATGAGTTATTAATGCTTTCTGATAATTATTAACTGGTCTGCAACAAAAGACTGATTCTCTTCATTGGTAGCATGTAGTATAAATCCTGGCTTGCCTAAGCCTTACTTCTAGTACAAAGCATCTTTCTTGCATATACAGTTACTCTTTGATCAAAGGAGCTTCGCCTCTTGTAGGAAAACAAGTAGGAGTTGATAAAACCTTAAAATTCTTAAAGGTCAGTTGTAAATTTTAACAACTAAAACTGGGAAATAGATTGCTATCCAGGATTAAACAGAAATCTAAATGACATCTATGGATTGGCAGTATGTGTTTATAAAGTTTTGCTGAGAGTTTGGGATAGCTGTCATAGGGAAAAGATTCATGAAGGAGGACCTCTTCAGTTACACAGCTAGTATCAGATATGTTGTCTAAATTCCATGGCTTGTTTGTATTCCCTGATGTTCCTGAGGACACTCATAACATTTTACAGTTTGTTTCTTTAGTTTGTGTGAGATTTAGGCACGCTATCAGTACTGTTCCTACAATTGTTTTCCACAGGGATAGACAGGGCTGTTAGAGCTCAAAGGGGGAAATGCCTGGTGTTGGAAAGCATTTTGAGATAACTTGAAGGGCCTTAGAAATTTGCTCATTTCTTCTTAGACTCCTGATCCAGTCCTGAGGATAGTTATTTGTGCCCCACCTCTCTCCCTGCTGTAGCAAGATGGCATCCAGCATACTCGTGTCTGTCTGTGAAATACTCCTTGAGCAGCTGTTATAGCTGTCCTGGAGGGAGTAATTTCCATTTAGTGTCTCCATATTTGGCTCTTGAAGGTGCCCCAGTACCAAAAAAAAAATAAAAAAGAAAAATAGAGACCCCCAAGGGCCTTGGAAAGCTGATGCTGTTATTGCAGTGCTCGCTCTGCTCATTTTAAAGAATGCTTCAAATACAGCGTGCATGTTGTTTGATTACCTGAGAAATTAAGACAGCTGGCAAATACAGAGAGGAGATATCTGTATCCCACCAAGTAAACGGTGTGATAATGCGTGCTATAAATACAGATTGACAGCTGTGTGCATTTCTGTGGTGTTAACCTGTGAAAGTGTGCATGCAGTGACTGTGTGCTTCACTGCCACCCTTCACACACACATGGCCATTATATCAGCTCATTTGCATCCGAGTTGTGGAGCAATCCTGCATTGTGTACTCAACCTCTGTGTAACACCGTATGCTGTGTTAATGCTAGAAAATACTTTGTTCAGGCTGTGACAGAAAAAATGGCTTTTTTTTTCTAGGGTGCTTGTCAAACTGTATCTGTCAGGCTTCTCCTGCCCCTCAGTGCATTCCCTCTGCTTCCCGCTTTGTCCTTCCTGTGTTGTCTCTTTCCCCTCAAAAGCAGAAATGGTTTCTTGGAAGCTTCTTTCAACTCTTCTACTGTTTTCTTGTCAGACATCACGGTATTTCTAAAGAACAAAGAAGCTTGGAAAGCTACCTCAAGTGCCAACAGGGGTATATGTTGCTAGCCCTGGTGTTTCTGTGCAGACACAGAACCGCACAGCGTTACCCCGTGAGCCCTGCCCGGGGTTGTGGCTGAGTTGGGTGGAAGGGCTCTGTGGCCTCACCCCTTTCACAGGCACTGTCATGCCTGTTCTCGTGGCCACAGTTTTTTCTGCCTCCCTAACGGCTGGTTGTATATGAGAGCAGTTTCAGAAGATAGAAATCAAAATTGGGATTGTGTGCACGGTAAAACACAGTAAAATGAGACGGAGAATTGCATCTTTCCCAGCATATTACATGTATGGACACATGTTCAATGCACATTTGCAATAATGTTAAATTTATATTTAAGCTATCACAAGTGTGGAAGTATAATGGTTTTCTTTCCATCTGATTTTTTTTATTATTATTATTTCCCTAGCAACCCATCTTTCAATGTCTCATTTCTCCACTGTAAAACAATTTGAGGCAAGATCCACGTAGAGAAATGCAGAGAAAATGTGAACAAGCTCCTCAGATGGCCTTTAGAACTTGGTCCATGCAGTAACACAGCAGCCTGAGAGCTCCACTTTGGGTAAAACCCAAATGGATAGGAAGCATGATCCTTTATAGCAGGGATTCCCCTGTAACAGGGCTTATCTTGAGGCCACCAGATCAGTGCAGGAGTCACCTGCAGCCCACGTGCAGGCAGTGTGCAGGTCCTGCTCCATCCGTGGTGCTCTGAAAGAGGGAAATGAAGGAAAGCTGTGAGACACAGCGCAGATATGACAGAAGATCCATTACCTCCAGGAAAACACCATGAAAGCTACTGGAAAGAGATGAATTTTTGGCCCAACCCACAGGCTGTAATACACTTTCATACCCTGATTGAAGTGGAACAAACTTCATCCTTTCAAACATGACTGCCAAATACTGGGGAGGGAGGGTTATTTCTCACTGTCATCTATGGAAATGGCTTATTCTCAGGTATCCAGTATCAACAGATTTACTCCATCCTTGGGGTAAAGATTCCCTTTGAAATCATTTGGAGTTTAACCTAAGTAAGGTTAAAGAATTTCATCTAACATACAGAAAAGGTAATGATACATTTCGGTTTCGTATGGATAAGATATGGCACATAAAGTAAAAGAAAATCGGATAATCTAAAGATAATTCAGTGTGTGGAGATGTGTCCTGATAAAAAAGGTGTCTGCAGTTAAAGCCAGTGGAAGATTTGCTGCGAAGTGAATTGAACTGCACTGTGAGTACCTCCTGTCCACAGCTATCTGTAGGAGCTGTCGATAAAAAGTGATGCCATGGCCAAGGATCAGTTAGAGAATCAGACAGGCAGCAATGATTACCTTATTTTGGTGTGTTGTCACCTTTTTATATTCATCTCTATTTTTCTCTATGACATAACCACCAAAGTATATCACGGTGTCCTTCTCACTTAGCGTTCGTGCTGTTCGTGTCTGATCATACGTTGGTTTTTCAAGTTCTGTGGTAAATCTGCATGCAGGCATCCTGCATTCACCATGGCAGAGTTCAGTGATACACTAAGTTGAGTTCCTAGAAGTGACTCAGAGCTGCCTGTAATTACATTTCATCTCATACGATATTTGAAGGGCATGCGACTCTTCCACTCCTTTAACAAAACTACTTCCAAAGACACTGTCGTATACCGTTTTGCATCTGTGCACAATCTCCTTTAATTTTGCATTTCAAAATACTGGGATTTGCATCATAATCATCCTCAGCTAATCTGAAAAGGTGAACGATGTACCATCACATGGGATTTGTACATTGGCACGATGAGCAAAGCCTGCCAAGAGATGATGTCTGATCAGTAAAAGAAGGACAAAAATGGACTCTGTAGCTTATGTCACCTGCCACGAAGTTGCCATTTAGCAGATACTTTTAGTTGATTATGCAATGTAATAAGAAACGTGTTTAATATTTTAATCTAAATGGATTGAAGGCTTTAGGATTTTTTTAAACCAAAAATTTGTGCGATGTTTGATCAGTTGACTTTTTAATCTGATTTTAAGAACTCTAATTAATCAGATTCATGTTATTCGCTGTTTCTTTTGCTGTTCTCCTTGTGTGGGTTTTTCATTATTTTATTTTCATTCTGTTTGTTTTTGGCTTACTGGCAAAGGACGGCGCCACTTTAATAAGTATAAAAAGAAGGGTAGGTTTTTTTAAATTTCTTTTTATTTCTTTTGCAACATCTATTTAGTTTGAAATAGTTACTAAGCTGTAAAGTGTAGTCTCTCTTTAAATTTACTCTAATGGATTGCTGTTTGCACCACAATAAGAGTTCCTACCACTGCCATTTTCTTTGTTGTGTGTGTGTGCTATTACTCTGTATAAAAATGTAAAAAGCTGTCAATTATTAGGTAAGTAAGGTATAATTGCTAGAAGTAGCCACTCATGCTTTTTTTCAGTTGTTATTCTGATTTCAGTTGTTTGACATTCTTCTTACTCTGAGGTTTTTTAGAGGCTTATTGCTTGGACAACAGTGCATAAAGGAATGTTTTTCCATCCATTGAATACACTGCTTGAAACTGTTCTCTTTGTGCCATATCCAGAATGCTCCCAGTGACATAAGATGTTCTGGGAGTGATTGCAATGGAGAGAACATGAATTTTGGGGTGCATCCTGCTGAATAATTCAGTACTTGCTGTAGACACGTGACCCACACGAATCAATGGTGTCCGGCATATGCTGGTAATGTACAGGAGTTTGTATTTCCTCTCTGTGTCAGTAAGGAAAACAGTATTTGTCTTCAAAACTCGGCTTGACATTTTAGGAACTAAAAATGGCTCAAGCAGACAGAGGCTCCCTGGACTTTGAGGGGAAAGTTGAATCCTGAATAGCCTAATTCCTTTGCCTGTCCTGCCCAGAGGAGGTGGGACCTGAGGTGATGGGTCTTCCATGGCACAGTCAAGTAGAATGCATGTCTTGTGCTGTTCAAGTGACTCACTGCAATAACAGATTATAGATCAGGCAAGTGAACTTGTTCAGATTAAACATGCTGACACCCACACCAGATTGGTTTGCAGAGCAAAGAGCTGGAGAGGAACAGTATAGCAAAAACTGCTGGGGTTGTGGCATTATGAAGAGATTCTAATGAGCAACAGGATTTGTCAAAGCTGATCTGTTGTGGTTAGTACTTTACATGCAAAACAAATAAATAAAAGCAGTGTCTGACTCCAGGAACTAACCAGATCAATACAAGTTGAAAGGGAATGAGTGTGAAGATGTAAGGAAAAACATTAATATGCTGTGTAAAAAATGCACCAGCAGTGTGACTGTTCTCAGTTTGGGGGAACCTCTCTTAAAATACAGTTTTAAGAGGGATAATGGGGAAAACAGATAACATCTTACTGATAGTGGAGGGCAAGTGCACCTGCAAAGGGGAGACTGAGCATAGGAAACAGCTCAAAACAAGAAGTTTTAAAATTTGACTCTCAAAAGCATCCTAGGTGCTGGAAAGGTTGCAGTCATAATTTGTGCAGTGAACAGTGTGGTGTGAAGGGGGTCTGTAAGCAGAGTTAGAGCACGAAGCATTCCTTGTGAGAGGAGGGAAAGACCTTAAACAGGACTGGGAAAGAAGAGCCACACAGCTGAAGGTTAGATTAACAAATTAACAACATGATTTTTGCAGCAATGTTGCATATAAATGTGACTGAAGAAGACTGAATTTGTCAATGTGGAGGAAAAGGTGTTTATTTAATGTAGATTTTATTTGCTGAAAGCCATGGCAGAATTCTCAGCAAAAGATGCAATGCAGAGAAAAATCTGTAAGACTTTGTTACAACCTGAATGTGAGGGGAGAAAATGAGTCAAAAATAATATCCAGATGATGACCCTTAATAGTAGGTAGAAGGATAGTATTGTCCACTGTGACACAGCAAGAATGCAATAGTGGGTTAGAGAGAAAAGATAAAGAAGAAATAACTTTATTGGTAAGCATTTTACATGTTCGTAATCATAGCATGTCTCATCACTTATTCTCTTGGGGGGAAAAAAAAAAAGTATGCTTTTCTTTGGAAATACTGCATTCCTGACTTGTCACCCACACATATCTCACATCCTTTCTTGCAGTTGACAAAATTCAGCATGTTCAGCTTCTCTCTTTGTATCTGTTTCTGGGTGGGTTTGTTTTTGGGTTTTGTGTGTTTACGTGTGTATGTGTGCCAACTTCTGTGCGTGCTGCAGCAGCAGCACAGCCCTGGCTTGTCACTCAAATCTTCTCTCCCAGTGGGTGGAAGCATCATTTCGATACTTGAACAGACAAGGCTGTCTTTGGCAATGTTCCTCTCCAGCAGTTCCCACCTCTCTGACTCAGTACCTTAAAATGCCTTTGTTATAAAGTTTCTTCTCATTTTCCCAGTCTCATGTTTTATTAGAAGACTTTTTTTTTTCATTTCTGGCAAACTCACTATATCCTCAGTTGCCTTCCCGTGAGTTTTATGTACAGGACAGTGAATTGCTCTCGTTTTTCTTAGACTTACAGAAATGCAGTACACTGTAAAAAGGGTTTTGTGCCATTAACTCTGCCTAAAATAATTACAGAATAAATAAATGGACATGTAAGCTGTTTTGACAATGACTGACAGCCATTGCTGTCTATCAGCTGCTCCTTGCCTGCATGAAATGAGATAGTAGGTTTGATTCAGTGTCAGGTAGACAAGTAGAGCCAACACAAAATCCATCACTCCAACTCTTTCTAATTGGCAATTTAAACAGGAGCCAAGAACTGATGGGGTCGCAGGCTGAATTCTTTCAGGTCGTTAGTAGTCGTGGCTCCAAAAGGGGCTCAAGGCACACAATCAGTAGTGCCAAGGAGGAGAATACAGGAGCCATCGTGTCTAGTCTGCAGCTTTCCTCATCAATCCTCATGAATTCTGGTGGAGATTAGAAGTAAAAACAGGGGACTGGAGAGTCTGGACTCCAGAATTCTACAACAGATACCTTGTTAAATTTCTGTTAAGAGACAAGTCATTTAGCATCCTAACATTTCATTGCTGTTTAAAAATACGTTCATGTCCCTGTAGTACATTGTAGATTAGCAGATGTGCTGTTAGTAACAGGATGATGACATAAAAGTACTCAGATTACTCCCCAGCCTGCCCTGGGCTGCAACTGGTGCTTCGTACCCTTTGCATTCTTTGAAAGGGAATATTTGCAAAGTTGAAATAGGATGCAGGAGCTACTTTAGCATTGGGAATATTCGGGAAAACAGCCTTTAAAAATACAGTTTTCAACATGCAAAATACTAACTTCTCATTGTTCTTAAAGTTTTTATGGCTTCTATTGATTCCAGCTTTGAATTTAGGATTATGAAGAAATTATCTACAGAAGATAAAAGCCTGTCCTGAATAATTTCAAGTGGAAATGCTCCTGTTGTTTAGAGGCAAATCCTTCCTTCTTTTTGTTACAATTGTTCCTCCACAGGGCAGCAAAAATGCTTTAAATTTTTTAAACCTATTTACTTAATGCTGTTAAATATACCTGATACTTGCATTTAGTGCAGCAACTTAATTAGCATTTGTTTGCTATATTAAAATGCCAGGAAACATACAGCCAAGTTTGTGCGTGTGGATTGCACTGCCCTTTCACATGTTTCTAAATTAAGTTGCAACCTATGAGCTTGCATTTATGTCCCAAAGAGCTTGTAGTGTGGTGGTTGGTGCAGCTAAGAAGGCAAACTTACTCTGTAGGAGAAAATTTCAAAGACAAAGCTAAAAGGATTAACTAAAAAATGGGGAATGCTGAGGAATTCAGTAATGAAGGAAGAAGAGAATAACTGAGAGAAGTCGCTGATGCCACTGATGGGCCAAACGTGACAGGTAAAAAGTGGGCGTGTAAGGAATTACGGATCTCTGATTACAGTGAACACTCGGGCATCTCTATCTGATCATTCACTACCCAACCTGCAGACATTTTGAGACCAAAGACAGAGCCATGGGCAGTACTACAGCTGAACTGGAACCAAATTTTATTGGCTTAGTATGATAAGAAAGTTTGCTTTGCGTATTTCCAAGATGGAAAGCATATGGAAACACAGTGAAATCTTATTAATGGATTTTTCTTCAACAGCATTATATATTTTCATACTTATTAAAGACTAGATGCATTCATTTGATCCCTCACAGCTGCTTTTGAAGGCTGCATTATCAGTTACTTCACTTTATTTATCCTTGCCTTCTTATGCATGTGCAGAACAAACACATGTTGCACAAATATTCTCTGTTTCAGTGGGGTTCTAATAAATAAATATTTCAAAAGGTTCCCAGTGCAGCAAGGAAGTGGACATGCATACAAATTCATGCAGGACACAAAGCGTTGTGCAGCTTAGTTCTGGCGAGCCAAAAATCTTTGTTCCTTTAAAATACTTCGATTGGCGGCCAAGAATCTCTCTGCTCTGACTATACTCTGCTGAGCTGAGTTGTGCTCAGTGTGCTGTATGCTTTGTAATTTGTTTTTGTGTTTAATTGGTTGGCTTATTTAATTGTGTTGCAATCTACATTTTGGTTTTAGGTTGCTTCGTCTCCCTGGACTTGTACTGGTGTTTGTTTATTTCATTAAGTTCTAGGAGTTTGTCTTTGCAGTTGTGTTGGGATCATCTTGGAGTCCTTGTGTTCGTGGTAAATGTCATTGAAGCAACTATGATTAAGTAGTATTGCAAATGATGTTATAGAAATATATCTGGTTTAAAAGATCCTTAGACATTTGCCATCCCTGAATAACAGAAACAGCCCTGAACCATAGCTTCATATTTCAGCATGCATGACTTTTTTTCATACCTACATTATATCTATATTTGAACCTGTGATTTAGATAGTTTTCTATCTTTGGCCTCTATTCGGGTGAGACTAAATTCAGTTAGCTGACATCCTCCTTCACTTTCTCAAACAAACAAAAAAAATCTCTAACTCAAATGTAGAAAAATGTTTAAATATCTGCAGCTGATGTGGAACTGTGAAGTTAAACATGTTATGATTTAAATTTTTTCTGGTGAATTTAATAAGGCAAATAGTAGTAACTAAAATGAGACCAAACCAGCTTAGGTTTTAAATACCCTAAGCTGCAGCCTGTGGGTGTAATCCTGCATCTCCTGAACTGCTGCTTAGCCAGGGCCAAACCATTATGAGAAGCAATAGTTTTTACAGAATTCTCTGGGAAAGGTGTAAAAATTTACCAAAAATATTTGAAGAAATATCTCACTTTTTTGTTCCCTCTTCTAGAAGCTCAAGTGACTTCATGTTGTTAGTGCTTCTCCATTATGGATCATAACCCATATGTTTGGAAGGTTAATTCTGGTATTTGATGCTTGTCCTCACTGCTGCTTTTTGCGAGCTTGAAGCATCATCTCCGATTTCTCCGTGGCTCTTTCCACTGAGAGAGCAACTGAAACCTCTGAAATAGTTTAGTTTTCCCTTCCTCCTCAGTTTTTCTAGTGATGAAGTTATCAAGATACAAATGAAGATCTACATGCTTGTGTATGACAGTAGCTGATTCCAACATCTGTTTGTTTCCATCTGTTGGTAGAAAGTAAAACTTGTTTCTCTGCACGGTCTTGTATCAACTTCACTGCTTCTGTCTAAAGCAGGAATTTCACAGCTCTGATTCTGTGTTACCAGTTCTCACAGAAAAAGGGTTGGTTTGTTTGTTTTTTACTTTCTTTTCAAACGCATAAAAAATGTGGCAAACTGATCAGTCACATTCCTCTGTGGTAAACCAGAACCAGAGCAGGGGAACTTGCATTTCCCAGAACACACTGATGCATGTGAAAAAGAGATTGAACTGTGCGGCTCTTTAACGATGTACGAGATGGGGAGGACCCGACCTGGATTGGCTGCAAATCAATCCACACTTTGCAAATCATCTCAGTGTACTGCACAGAGAGCCACAGGCTCTCCTGTAAGGCAGGCAGGGAGAGCTGCACAGCTGCTGCAGCAGTGACACAAACGGGCTGATGACCAAGTGTTGAATCCTGGATGTATTGACAGGAGAAAGTTCTCCTGGCACAGCTTTTTATCAAGTGTCCAGTGCATCTAAATCTCTGCCTCCGATTTGTAGTTTGTTTTATGCCACTTAAAAATCTTTTCTATGTTCAGCTGAGGCTTTTCCTGTAAGACAGCACAGTGGTCTTTTTCTCTCCCCCTGCTAAGTTCCAGTGTCTTTAGAGAGTTAAGATTTTTGTTGGTGTTTAGTGACATTGTGTAAGCTCACCTGCACAAAAGCAGTAGTGGGGCTTCAGTCCTTTCAATCCACCATTAAAATAGTTCCAACGTATCTGACACTTGCTTAATTTTGATTTTCCCTGTTCTTACAGACTGCATTGTTATTGTTATTGAAAATATTATAAGGGTCACTTCATCAAGCAAAATTTTCTTGTGCCAAGTGACCAGCCCCAAAGAGATCATTTAAAAAATTTGCTGTGGTTCTGGAAATTGGTGCTAGATAGTGTAGGAAGACGTGTTTGTATTTCTTACATGGATTTTTGTAACAGTTGTTAAGCAAAGCAATTACCTAATGGGAATAGGTACTTTGTACAGTAGTAGAGAATGGAACAGTAAGTGTTGTCTTTTTGACAGATAGGCTCACACTGAAGGCAATGAGAAAAAATATGACCCTTTTGATAAATTTTTGCCAAAGCAAAGGTTTGCTGAGTGTTCAGAAGAATGTAAATATTCATTGTGCAATAAATGCTGTTCAGTCATTTCTATAAAAATCCTGCCATTTTTTTTGTGGAACAGCTTAAGTACTTATCGATCGAGAACTTCTATAACTCCCAAAATGGAGGCATCCCCATATCTCTACAGGTATTTTAAATGAATTGAATTAATCATAGGCTTAAAAGTCTCTAGTGGTCTTCGTTAAGTTTCCTGGGTTTAATTAAAACATCTGTGCGCTTTTAATTTATCGATTCATCCAACTCATATGTCATGTTTTTAACACACCCCAGCATGCTCTGCATCATTTTTAACCCGATTTCCACTTAACTAAAGCAATTAAATTCACCCCGGATTAATTAAAGCATCCATACTTTAGTGCTTAAGTCAGCGTGTGCTGCTTTCCCCAAATGGGTTCTGAATGTCAGAGATTTGACACACCTGATGGGTTTTTTGTCCTTCTGGAAATTCTTCTGAGTCTCTTCCTTGCTTACTAATGTGCAGCTTGGCAGAGCTAGACAAGGCAGCTTGGTAAGGCTGGGCTTGGCCACCTGAAGGAGGGAGAGCAGAGCATGACTGGGAAGGGCTCTACATTCCCTCACTGCTGACCTGATATCCTCAAGGAGAGGGTAGCACTGCTCTTAAATCATTTAAATTAGTTGTGTGTTCTGTAAAGCAGACAGTTTGATGAAGTAACTACTGGAGCATTTAATGGTAGTGACAGTTTTTCATAGTTGTTCCTTCTTCTGCTTCTGGGTGAACTTCTACAAGATGACTTCTGGCTGGGAGAGCACAAAGCCTTAGAGCAGCCTCAAAGATGTTGTGGGTCTTCCTAATTGTCACTGTTCCTCAGAACATTTCAGCCTGACAGAAGGTAGTGATCTCCGAATTCAAACACCATTCTTCCTGACCATGCAAATAGCATGTTTGTGAGGCACAAAGAGCAGATGAGAGGAAACAGCCCTAGATTCCTGCAGTCTCCCATTGCAGAGTAATGGTGCAGTTTTGTTCACCCAGACCAGTGGCTCCCCTCACTAGCCTGCCATGGGCATCTCACCACAAAATCCTCCTGTATATACATTAAACATTTTGGCATAAGGGGGACTCCTAAGCCTGTAAGTGACACAAAGGAAGCTGATCTTCTTCTGCCATGTTAAAAAATTTACATTTATATGTAAAACTGAGCTGCTTGCAAAATAAGAGCAATAGAAGGGCATTGCTTGTGACCTGGTCCAGGACAGGCAAGCATTGTAGATGCAAGTTCGAAAATCTTTCAAGTCTGCATATATTTGTGACTCAAATAACTTTGAAGAGAAGAATACCAATTTGCCTATTTTATGGGGAGGATCTGAAAAAAGCCTGCAGTAGAGAACTGACAGCCTAGATCCCAGTGGTACAGGACTCTCTCTGCACCAGGGTAATGTTTGCTCTACAGCAAGAGAAACCAAGCCAGAACTCTGCCTTCACATCCTGTTTGGAACTCCAAGTAGCAGGGGAAAGCCTCTCAACCAAGCAGCTGTGTAACTAACCCGAGTTCTGCAACAGCCTCCAAGAGTTTGACTGCTCAGATATCCTTTACTGGTTTCTTGCCATGCTCTAGAAGAACACCTCTGGTGAGTATGTGTGTGTGAATACCGTAAGGGTGGGTGAAAGGAGTGCGTGCCCAGCCTGCAGCTGGGAATCCTGGGGGTTTAGTGTCACTGGACAAAGTGGTGGCTTGTGATGCCAGACCATTTGAGCTTTATCCCTCTGCCATCCCCTCTCCTCATCCACATGTAACTGGCTGTTGCCAAATCACCTTTCCTCATGCATCAGGGAATTTTAACATTACTTTAAAAATAACTCTCCGAAGATAATCTTTAGAGAGAGAACTTTTGGAGGGATGTTTGGCTTGTCTTTCCTGCTCGGTTGATGTTCTTTACAGGACTCAGGCCTGTAGTATCCATTTGTCAGCTGAGACCCATGTGAAGAGCAGTCTGGTTTTGTTCAAATACCAGTAAAGGGCAGAATCACATCACTAAAACCACATTTAGGGTTAATACCTGATGAGCTTATTCAGACTTCACTCAGGGTATATACCCTTGTGTTTACCTTCCTTGAGTGTTGCTGTAACTACTCTTGAAGACCTCTGTCCGCTTTTTGACAGTGCTGGTGTGAGATGTGCAACCTTTCTCTCCACAGAAATGAGGTGGAACTTCATTGTTCCATTACATAAACCAACTTTCTTCACATTCCTTCAACAGGCTTCTGTCCTGGAACAGACTGTCCAGTTCACATAGGGAAGCATAAGCAGTCCTAGATAACAAGAACTCCAGACAAATCTTGAGTAGTTTCCACATTAATTGAAGCTGCCTGGATGTAAAATTAGAATGGATTGGTTTGGATCTCATCCTGCAGCAATATGGTCTAGCAAATAAGCATAGCAGACCTCTATCTGGCTACCTGCTTCAGTTTTCTGTGGAAAAGCAGCTTGATTCTCTCTCTTCTTCACACAGAGCAGCCTATAAGCTCATAGCAAAAACATTGAAGAAGAACTATTTACTAGAACAGTGACAAGTCAGCTTCTTATAACCTGCACTTGCTTGCATTCTTGCTTATGTTTCTCCTGCAATTCTAGTGATGTGGCAGTCTTGGAAATGCTGAAATCTGACCCAAAATCTCTGTCAATTTTCTTACTCTCAAAGTGATATTCCAGTCACATAGTTTGTAGAATAACCCCAGCAGAGGGTTGTAGATTAAACTGTGGCTTTAAGTGCAAGTGTCTTAATCTTAACTAAGGTTAAATGACAGATTCTCTTTTTTTGTCCAGAGTCAGTTCTGGTGTCACTGACATCGTGGCAAACCACTGAAGGCAGATTGCTGTTCAACTCATAGACAAGCCTCACAAGGACTGAATAGATTTATGAACCATAGCAAGACCTCTGACCTGGTAGAAGCAAGAAGAGAAGAATGAAAAGCTGTGACATGGCTTTCAGCTTTACTTAAATTCCTGAAGCACCACAGCAGAGCAAGGGAACACTAAAAAACTACTGTGGGGAGCTCTTTAGCCCAAGACCCAGCACCATCTAGTAATCTTTCTTCTCCTGTGCCAGTCTCTGGTGTCCCAGAAGTTGAACTCTGCAAACCTGGATCAAAAGTAGGAGCTAAGAATGGCCTGTCCATAGATAAGTTCCAAACAGCAGATATACATCTCCTTTAGCTTGGCTGCAATTGCCCATTGCTTAATGAGACTTAGGGACAAAGCAGAGAATTGATCTTACAGCAGATGCCTGGCACAAATTTCTAAGTCTGGACCATTCTCACTATGGCTGCAGTGGTCACATCTAAGTGGTTTGGGTTGTTCTTTTTGGGTTTTTCCTTGTTGTTGTTTTGGTTTTCTTTTTTAAAAAAACTTTTTTAGGAATGGATTTATTTCTGCTCAGTCCTTCAACTCTTAACAAGGAACTGTGCTGTTTAAATAGAGTTATTGTCTTTATTTGAGTTTTCACTCCAGAGGAGAGGTTTGAGAACAGAAGTCCTTTCAGGTGTTGAGTGACATGTTGACCTGTAAACCAACAAAATAGAAAAAGCTATTCCTCACTTGTATCCAGCTTGTGAGTTGACTCTAATTTTTTCTCTTTATAGCTACTTGAACAGATGTGGTTTGTGTAGAGAAACTGTCTACTGCCTACGGATTCATTTAGCTTTCCTGGGATGTTTTCTTTCTATGCAGTTTTATCACAGCATGGTGAGGAGTTCGATAGGCAAAAGTAAGCATGTCCCAGTACAGTTGGAGAACCCACACTGAGCAACCATTAATAATGGTAACTCTGAGTCTCTGCAATGGCCTGGAACCATGTAGAGAATTTGCATGTAACAATATTACTTCCTTCTGGGGTGGACTTGAACAGAGGGACTGCAGGCTTAACCACCACGTTGCCTTGTTCTAGAGAGAGCTATTTTTGTGTAAAAATGAGGCCCAAATAAAAGGGCCCCCAATGTGTCAGGGGGTGTGAGATGGCACCAAGAAACTTGCCACTTGTGTTTACTGCAGGTCTTCAGGACAGGCTGCCTCCTTATCACTTGCCACCAGATCCTCTTCACCATGGCAAATAAAGAGAGCAGGACAGATGGGATTACGTTTCTTACAGTGTTTTGGGAAAACCTATCAATGTCAGCCCAAACAATCCTTTTAATTGCACTGAAACGGAGAGTTACAGACAGAGGAACTGTTTGTGCCCCCAGGTCTTCATACCTGGAAAGTGGCAGTGGTGCCAGGTTAATGCCTTTCTTCCTGGCTCACCTGTAGGACTTGAAGGAGGTGCAGCACCCCCGGGCAGTGAAGGGCTGTGAGCACTGGGGACCTGAGCCAGGCTCTGTGGTGTAATACCTGGAGGCAGGAGGAACAGTCACACAGCATTCCAGCTGCCACTAGTTTCCGTGATGATGATGACATGCAAAAAGATGTAAAATAGGCTGTCCTCGGGTGCAGAATGGACATGATGGATATTTGTCTGCACGGCATTTCAATCCAGCTGGTTCAGTAAACTTAATTCTGCAACCAGCTGCTAAAAGCCAAACCCACAGAACTTCAGCATGAAGTTTTTCACTGAACTCAGTAAAGCACTTGTGAACATATATCACATCTGCTGCTGGAAATTATGTTTTATTCAAATCTGTGTTCATTTTTGGAGTAAGAAAGCAACTGGACAAGACTCATAGTAAGACAGAACACTAGGAATGCAGTAGGATCAAGTCCTATTGCTACCAAAGGATGGATAATATAGTTCGAAGACATAGGACCAGAAGCCAAAAAACCCAAACTCCAGCATACTGATTTTTAATTGTTTTACTGTAGAAAAAAATAGGCTAAAAAAAAAAACAAAGAAAGATTATACATGTGGTGCACTAACCTGTAGTTTTAATTGAAATAACTCTCAGCACTTCAAATTTTAGCTAACATTTCAGGTTAGAAATCTGAATTATTTTTGTCTGATCAATTTTTTCCCATTTCAAATAAGAAAATTTACGGGGGAAAAAAAAATCTATCCTGAAATGTGTTTTTGCAGCAGATCAATGGGACAGCTAAGATTAATAAGGGTTGCAGGACTGAACAGTGGAGAAGTTGGATAACTGGACCATTACACATTTCTTTGTAGGAAATCAATTCCTTGGGTTCTTCTTGATCATCCAGGTTAAAGGGATAATAGAAGCCAAGAAGACATTAGGACCTTTTAATGATTAATAGTAGCTTTTGAGTATATTTTTGGCACTGTAAAATTAGGTGTTAGTTTCTAATTATTTTGAAAGGTGAAAAGACAGGGAAATACTTTTCTGTCTTTATCAAACTGCATCAGAGAGAAGAGCACAAAAGTGTACCTTTTCTCAAAGATTCACTTCATTACTCCCATTTTCTGTTACTCCTCTAATTTTTTTTCCCATTTCTGTGTAGTGACCACATCCAGTCTTTGACAGGCACAGAGGTTCACAGATTGCCACGTTTACAAGGGAGACAGGAGCCTACAGGAGTGTGAATAGGCCTTAGTGTAACATTTATATGCAACTGGGTTTTAATAAACCACTTATTTCTTTCCATTGCTCTGCATATGTACAACATGTGGTTCCTGGCACCCAAGACCTGCCAACTACCTTTATTATTCATAGACTTCACTTCATTTGCATAAATGAATATTTGCTCAGAATGTGTCTTACCCCCTCAATAATACAGGGGTGAGGGATAAGGGTTAATGGTGCTTTCTTGCCAGTACACACAGGGTAAAAGCTGTCACTCTGGGATTGGAGGAAACCAGGCTCGGCAGGGATATTGGTGGCAAGGTGCATTTCTAGTAGCTGAAAGCCTGTGTTCCTCCTGTGTTCAAGATTCTTACACTGAAAGTCAAAGGATCTAAAAAAGTACGGGGACATGACATTAGGAAAGTGCTGTGACAGAAGAAAGATGCTATATAATAAAATGTTGTAGGGACTGAATGTTTTGTGCTGTGCTATCTGTGAAAATTGAATGTTAGCTAGAGGTAAAAAGCAGAGTAATGTCAGACTCCAATCTGTTCACACTGCCACATCAGTTATCCCAAACACTGCCAGTAGTCTATAAAGAACAGGAGTTGTTTTCTTGGAATGCCCAACACATGTGTGTTTATTAGAGAGTAATCAAATTATTTCTTTGGGAAATGAAGGACTGAGCTACTGCAAATTATCTCAGGGGTTGTTTGTTTTTTTGTTTTGTTTTGTTTTTTTTTCCCCAGTAAATTAACATATTTGAGTATATGTATAAGTATTTGGCAGTGGACTTTTAGTGCACTTTTACACAAATATGTGCATGACCCTGGATGCTGTTTTTCTTCTGTTCGATTTTGCAGCTGCCTGCCCGGTTCTGTGCAGTGGCAATGGTCAGTACTCCAAAGGCACCTGCTTGTGCTACAGTGGCTGGAAAGGTCCAGAATGTGATGTACCCATCAGCCAGTGTATCGATCCCTCATGTGGAGGTCATGGTTCCTGCATCGAAGGGAACTGTGTCTGTTCTGTGGGATATAAAGGAGAAAACTGTGAGGAAGGTAGGACGATGATTTTCTATGTTGTGACTTTGTTTTCTGGGGTTTGGAATTATTTCCTGAGTAGGGGGAAAGGAAAGAACAGGGTAAGAATCTTAATCTGTAGCAGATTGTTGTAAAAGACAGTAAAAATGTGGTCCATCACAATTTCACTGATTTATCAAGTTCAGACAAAACTTCTGTATACATTGTTTTGCAGTATTAAGAGTGTCTGCCACAGGTAAACCTAAATCATTCCTTTGTTGAAAAGTGAAGAAAAATCTTTTCTTATGGATTATATTTACTGAACCATTTAGATGTGAAATGCAGAGGAAAAGGGAGCAGTGGTAGGCAAAATTGTATAGCTTCACACAAAGCAAACGTATCAATCACTATTAAGACAGAAGTGATGAAACAAATCTGAAAGACTTAGATATCCATGTGACTTACAGACTTCACGTAGGGCAAATTACCCCTGTTAGCTGCAATCATACAGGATTAAGGAAAGGTAGATGGTACACATGAGCAATAACTGTCTTTTAAATGCAGAAAACCTTTTCAGGTTGAAAGTGTCCAATTCCTTGTGTATGTAGAATGAGCAAATTTAACAAAATAGCCCATGCCAAATGCAGTCATGGATTAAGCTCAATACTGGTTGTATTCGCAGCGTTTTCTGTTAGAAAGCACAACATCAATTGGACTGCTTTTCTTTTTAAAATATATCAGTATGGTTTTAAAAGGGAATTTAATTCCCCAGACAGTTGCTAATAGACGGTTCAGCATACCTTGGCACATCCTCAGGGCAGTAGTAGTTCACAGTGTGTTATGATGACATTCATTAATCCTCCAAAGGGAGAAGCAGCTTGAGTACTCAAGTGACAGGGCTGGCATGACATGCTTTTAGGACTAAGGGGTCTCTCTGGAATATTCTGAATGGGTTGCAGAGCTGTCCACCACGTGCGTTGATTTTTATCTTACCCTGTAAATAAAGAGCTGCTTCTGCCATCAGAAAACAAAGGGAAGAAAACTATGGGGACCTAACCCACTAGGGGTTTTGTTCTTTGGACTGCAGTTGTCACCTTTAGGACAAAATCTTGCACTAATCTGAGTGAACTTGCTGTGCTAAAAGGAGAAAAAAACCACGAGGATCCTCATGAGTGGGACTGCCAACACTGCAACTGCTTGTTCCGTTCCTTCCTGTCATCTTCCACTAAAGCTTCCCACCATTCCAGCTCTAGTCCAGAACTCAGTTGTTGTCAAGAGTTTTTCTATTGTCTTTAATGGGTTACATTTTAAACTATATCCAGAAAATGCTGTAATGTCCTTTTTTTTTTTAACTTGGAATTGAGAGTTCTCAGTTTAAACTGAGCGTATATTATAGAATTCCTGTAAGAGGAATAGGCTCCTGTAGTGCTTAATCCAGTTTATCCTAAAGTTTGAAATGAATGAAACAAACACATTGGCAGCTCAAGAGAAGTTTCTAGAGCAAAGGTGTTGTGTTAACACCACCCAAAGCTGGGACCACTACAAAACTCTGTCAGCTAAGTTTTTTTGGAATGTGAATTGCTATTTGAGATGAAAGGTTAGACATTATTTAATCAACACTGTGCTTGGAAAGATGTGGTTTTTTTCTTAAAAAGATAAATGGATTACAAAGGCAGGAGGTGTCTACGGCAAACTTGGAAGGGGCCAATAACAGGACAAGAAAGGTTGGAATAACCTTTTGCATATATCACTGGGCAATACATAAGTCAATAAATTAATTTGCAAGTAAAAAACAATCATCATATTTCTACTCTAAAATTTCACTTGTTTTGTACCAATTTCTTACATTAATTCAAGTGCTGTAGGAACAAGGGGGTAGTGTGAAGCGGTGTCTCTCCAATTACTCATCTAGTTTTATTTAAAGTTTTTGCATGATTTAATTTTTTACCCTTTTAATGGTAGAATGATGCAAATAACACATCTGTAGTTAAATATAATATATGAAATCTCCTCTATTGATTTGAACTTCCAAAAGCAACGGCGAAGGTTGATTCATTTGCCATTTTCCAACTAGGATATTGAATTAGAACAAGTGGGTCAGCATTTTTGTCTCCCCGATAGCTTTTTGTTTCTGATATTCATCATGGTCATATTGTTCAAACAATTTACCTGAAATGAAAGTGGCACCAAAATCAATATTTGTGATGCACAATTTTTGCAGCATAAACACTGTTGTTTTATTAACAAATTTGCACACAAGATGAAGTGGTGTATTTGTCAGGCTTCATTCAATCCGATTTCGGGGGGGGGAGACAAGTGAAATTGCCAAATTAGGTTAAGTTAAGGGTGGTTTTCTTGTCACTTTCCTGGTCGAGTCATTTTTCAATGACATTTAACTTCGTAAGTGTAATTCATGGCTCTTTGGGGACTTCGCGGTACATATTGTTCGGAAAACTCCTTGACCTCCTTTTTTGTCCTTAAGGATATAAATTGCTTTCAGTCCCTTTTTTGTCAAATCTACAGAGGGCCCCATACTAAATGAGCTCTAATGATCTGAGCCGCCAAGGGGCCGGCAGTTCGAAGTCAAACGTACCTGCCCGCTCAGGCGCGCTCGCCTTTGTTTAAACACCAAAGACAGTCCATTTATAAATCCTTCCTAAATACCACTGCAAACCCTCCTACATCTCAGGGCCAGAACCTTTGCAGCATAAGTCAGCGCAGTTCTATTGCAGGTAATCACATTATGCTAATTTTTAACAGCAGAGGATCTGGCCCAAGATGATAACTCTAAGAGCATGTATTAAAATAGAACAAGGCTGGAGCTCAAAGTAAGAACTCTCCTCAGTTTAAACTTTGAAAGCTACTACTTACCCATGTGATAGAACAAAACAGCTATAAAGTGTATTTGTCTAGAACAAAGGACAGAGGTGTTCAGTGTGTTATCCTGTCAAACAGGGCTTGGGGGCATTGAGAGGCTTATTCTGTGGAAATAAGTCTCAGCTGCGTGAGCACTGTGATTCAGGAGAGAGGTAAGACAGTTCATTTCTGTAGCAGAAGGTGGTGTTTTTCATATGCTTCACATTCCTTTCATTAGGGCTTTCATCTGAGATGATGATACATTCCTGACAAGGGGAGTACATTATGACATATCATTATCTCCTAGAAGTAGCTGTCCTGCCACATACAATGTTATACACATATTGCCCTTCTAAATTTTCTGTTAAAATATTATAATCTAAAAAAAAAAAAACCCAAAAGAGAATATACTAAATGTAGGGGGCAGTAGCTTTCATCCTAAAAGTAAATTGATCTAGGTTCTTGTGTTCTTTACTTCTTTATTCACTCAGATTGTTTTATCACAGCTCTATGTCTATTGGGCTCAACAGAAATAGTATGAAAAAGGTATTCTAGTCTTGGGTCATTTCATTAAGCACCAGGAAGGAGTAACACTGCAGGACAAGCACTCTGCATAATTCTAAAACAATGTGAATTTATCAATTTTTGTCTGAGCTGAACCACAAACCAAGCTTGATTTACCTACAAATACAAAATTGCATTATAATATTTTCATGTCTGAGTAACTAAGCTTTAAATCTTAAAAGAAACCCCAAAACTATAGCCAGTGTCATCATTAAAATGAAAATCCTTGTAAGAAATTTTACAGTAATTTATTCCTGTGCCACTGTAATCTGAATTAAAATCAAAACTATTCTGATAACTCATGTTATTGCATCTCTGTGCTTGCCTCAGTCCTCTGTTTGTCTAATCTATATACTTTAAATGTTCTGCAACTACATAAAATAATTTGACAAGGCTCTGTGTTTATAGAAAAGTTGAGATTTGAAAGATCAAGTATTGTTCACATCAGGTAGAGTGAAAATGTCTCTGCCTTAATTTAGAAGGATCAATTTGGAAAAGATGAGAGATAAATCACTTTCATTATAAACTCAGATCTTTGTGGAGCAGCAAGAGAGAATGCCAATCATTCCTGGTCCTGTTGTTGTGAGCTAATATATACCAGTCATGAGATGAATTCAAGTTATTTAAGACATGAATTTGACCTTGGCCCTCAATTCCACAGCAAAAGGCAGTTGGTGAAGCCTCTGTGTTCTTATTTGCAGTACAGCATAGTGTACTTATACAAATTCATGATATGAGATAAAAATTTGGAAATTCATAAGGTTACTGATAAACTTTATTTTAAAGACAGCTCATAACATTCTTTTATTTATCAGGATTGAAATAGCAACTGAAATTTCATTGCATCATTTTCCATCATAATTGTTTTCACTTTCTCCCTCTGTTGTTTCTGGACTGAGAAAATATGAAATCCATATCTGTACCTGGTTTTACTTCTTTAAGAGGAATAATCTGCTGGTTAGACTATGGACTGAAGTAATTAGGGCTCTCAGTTTCATAGCTCAGCTATTAATGAACCATGGATCAAACATTCAGAAGTGCCTGAATGATTAGAAGCCTAAATGAAGCTGAAAGCCACTAGTATTTTGACTTCTAGGTACTTGAAGTGGCTCTCATAATTGTTCTCACAATGCTCCAGCATTTTAATAGTAATAATAGCAGTATGGAGGAAGATACTCCAAAGAAAAAAAAATGCTTTAAAACTGCAGTTCATTAACTTAGTTTATAATTTAAGTACAGTACATGAGTCACTGGAACTTCAGTGTATTTCAGAAGAATTGTCTCCAGGAGAATGTGTAGAACTCCTGTTAGATATATTTAAGTGCTATTTTTAAATCTTGGTGCTTTCCCACCACAGCATTCCTGCAGTAAATTGCCATTGTTCAGTCAAACCCCAGGTTATTTATTTCAAGTAAAACATAAATTTCTTCAATTTCCCATTCTCAGAC
Organism: Scytalopus superciliaris; assembly: GCA_013400415.1. Taxonomy (NCBI): domain Eukaryota; kingdom Metazoa; phylum Chordata; class Aves; order Passeriformes; family Rhinocryptidae; genus Scytalopus; species Scytalopus superciliaris. The sequence goes on from VXBX01007795.1 coordinate 2,420,320, forward strand.
CAGGTGTTAATATGACTCGAAGAACTAACCTCAATGTGTTTTTTTATTCAGCAAATAAATAAACAAACTTTTCAGAGCGCGCTGAGTGTTTTCCAGACATCACACGCTGCGTGACCTGACCCTTCTCCGCGTTGCTTTTGTTTCCTCCTGCAGTCGATTGCTTAGACCCCACATGCTCCAACCACGGGGTGTGTGTCAATGGGGAATGTCTCTGCAGCCCGGGATGGGGAGGAGTGAACTGCGAGCTGCCCCGAGCGCAGTGCCCAGACCAGTGCAGTGGGCACGGCACTTACCTGGCCGACACGGGGCTTTGCAGCTGCGACCCCAACTGGATGGGTCCCGACTGCTCCGTTGGTAAGGAAAAAAATAGCATTTTCCCTTGATTTTGCAACCACGATCCTATTCTGTTAAAACCTCCATATCTACGGCATGGTTGAAATGCAAATAGTTTAGGAAATTGCCTTTGGAACGTGTTTGGTCTTGTTTAGTTTTGTTGGGAATCATAGAATATAATATCTCAGATATTATTTTTCATGATATTCTTTATTTGGGACTGTCAGCTGGGGGTGAGGTGAAAGCTGCTTAGGGGTTTGTGTTTCATTATAACACTGACTCTCAAGTTGCACCAGTGCTTCACATCTGTTTCCCAACTGTAAATGAAAATGTCCATAATTTATAAATGTGTATAACATTTGAAGAATGGAGAACACTGCACTTAAGCACATTCTGTGGATTTGCTTTACTGCACATCAAAATCCCACTCATTTATGAGAAATATTACAAACCAGAAAGATCTATTTTCAAATAAAGAGTATTGTTCCCTCTTCAGTTGTCTATGGAATATATTTTTAAAAATTGTAATACAATATTAAATTTTTATAATACTAAATTTTACATTTTTCTATTTTATTATATAAGTTCTTAAAATATATTTTTTTCAAGTTTGTAACACTTAAAAGCAGGCACAAAAGTGTTGGCTAAAACTTTCATCCTCACCAAAGCTGCAGGTATTGATTATTCTAACAAAAGGAGGAAAAAACAGATTTGACAAGATAGCAAATGTCCTATTTGTGAGGAACAAAATGCAGGGAATTTTTCATTCTTGTTGTAAATTGAACCCTGAGATGGAGCTGTAGGTCAAAAGCAAGTCTCCCAAAATGCTATTTGCATTTTTCACACTTACTCAGTTATTTGCTATGATTATCATTCAGAATACCCCACCAGTGACATGACCATGAGTGTATTTGTTTTCTGCTTCATGGATGAGAAGCCACAAAAATTCATGAATGAGAGTTTCACTGCCTATTTTTTGGTGATGTGTGGGGCAAAAGACCCCTCTGCTTTTCTATAACTTCAGCTGTCAGCAGTAGAATTTTTGGAGTGAGACACCAGATAACTGATCATGTCATTACTAGGAGTCCCAAATCTTTCCTTTGAAAGTGTCTTTTACCCATCTCACCTGGAGTCTAAGTGACCCCGAATTGCCACCATTCTCTGCTGAATGAGTTTGAAGGGAGTTTCATTGTCATTCTTAGCAAATCCATGTCTGTCATATTGAAATATATTCCCCGAGGTCCAGATTTGAGTGAAACTGAGCTACTGCTCCTATTCGATCTGCTGACGGGTGGTGGGGATGCTGCCTCTGAAATCTCTATCTGTGTGGAGGACACAGTCTGTCCAGCACACACCAGCAGATCTTTTTAAACAACTTTTAAATACAGTTTAGTTTTAAAACAAGAGTTATATGCCGGTTTTCCTCAGAATATGATCAGGCCAGCTTTTGACAGCATTTAGTTTTCAGCCAAAGCATGCCTGTTCTACTCCCCTTCCCTCCACGGCTCCGTGAAGTAACCCCTGTAATTCCAATTGTTGTTGGGATTTTTATTTTTTTTTGGGGGGGGGGATGGGGGTGTTTTTTCTTTTTCCCCTCTACAAACCAGTTTGTTATTCCTTCTCTTCTCTCCTAGAAGTGTGTTCTGTGGACTGTGGCACCCACGGGGTGTGCATGGGCGGAGCGTGTCGCTGCGAGGAAGGGTGGACGGGCGCAGCCTGTGACCAGCGCGTGTGTCACCCCCGCTGCACGGAGCACGGAACTTGTAAAGATGGGAAGTGTGAATGCAGAGAGGGCTGGAATGGGGAGCACTGCACCATTGGTAGGCAAACGACAGGCACCGAAACAGGCACATATTGCTTTCTTTTCATAAATCGTAGAGACATAGTTACTGTCGTGTTTTGTAATGGGCTGTTCCCTTAAGGACCCTAGCGCTTTCAGGGCTTAACTCTGACACAGTGTGCTGGGTGAAATGCAGGTGAGCTCTTGGACTCGTTTGAAATCAGTCACAAAATGATTCGTAGAGATTGAAAAAAACCCACACCCACAAATTCCACATCTAATGAATGTTAGTATGCAAAGATGTAAAGGTCCATCCTGGTATCATCCAAGCCAAGATTTTCGAACTTAGCTAAACATTCCTTTGTGTGGTTGGCACCTTTTTTAATTTCCTGGTGTGATGCCTCAGTGCTCTCCTGCTATTATGCATCACATCTGGAACACATCCCCACCATCAGCACCCAGAGCAGGGGTCAAGTGGTGGAGGAATAAATGATGGTACAGAACTGGCTCCTTCTCCTGTGCTGTGACAGTGGGAGTGGTGTTTGCATACGGCCAGTCCCAGCATGGGAGGGCCCCACGGGCACTGCAGCATCCTGCTGTGCCCTTCCCTAACATCCTTCTGCTCAGGGCAGCGCTGGCATCGCTCAGAGGGCAGTGCCCAGCACTGTTCCATCTCAGCTGGGATGTGTCAGCCTGGGAGGTTCGATAAGGTTACAATTACACAAAGCAACGATGTTCTGTCCTCTCAATTACCATGTTAGAAAAGTTCCAATGAGGAGGATTTGTTCCTGAATGGAAGTCCCTTATTTTGTACCTACAACCAGTCTGGCGGATTATTTGGAAAAGTTACCCAAAACAAAGGAGAACATTGTTATTTTCTCTGTGCTGAAATCAAAAATGGGAAATTCTCAGTGATCACTTCCCCTCTGAGAAGTCTGAACAAGTTTATCTGGAACAAGAGTATCCAGCTGCTGAGACAATTCAGGCAAGTGTGCTTTTCTACAGAAAATGTCTGGAGGAGTGTGAGGTGTACCTTAAAAGAAACCTACTGAGTCCAAATCCGAAGTCAAACTGTTTTCATTATCTTAAGGTGGTAAATTTAACAAAGAAAAGAGTAAGTCAATTGAGATTTTAATGGCAATCAGGGACCTTAATGGGACAGTCTTATTACAAGTGAATTGTTATTTCTTTACTTAAAAGTATGGTGAGATTCTTGCATCCCTCAAGCTGTTTTTCTTTTTCATTCCCCTCTGATTTCTCCCTGGATATACAAATCATTTCTGATACAAACATGAGTTGGAAACCAAAAGTTTGCTCTTATTGGAGAGAGAAAAAAAAAAAAAAGAAAGAAGAATTGATATGTATTTTCAGGGCATACCCTTTGATGTTGTGATGCTGCATGCTTTGCCACACTATGCTAATATGATTTAAATCAAAGCCTTTATGACTGAACACTTTGTGACCAGCACAGATACAGAGTGTTTTTTCATAATTGCTTTCAGACTTCCATCATATCAACACACCTCTGCTAGATTAATCCAGACATTTTGTTTTTGTATTAAGTGCTTCCCAGATCTTGACAAAATGCCTAGTATATAAATTTTTTTTCATTAAATTCTGTAATAATTGCTTATTTTCAAAGTCGATGCTTTGCGCAGAATTTGTTTTGCTTTCTAATCTCTTAGTAATATGCCTATGTTTAGAAGTAATTAGTGTGTGTAAAGTCTTCATTACTGTGCAGACAAAAAGATGCCTTTTACCAAAATCTTAAAAAGTACGTTGAAAATTGCAAGCTGTACTAGTGAACTCTGAAGTGAGATTTTTAAGTCTAATTTTCAGAGCTTTGAACTAAATATCTTCCCTATTATTGATGTAGATAATCAATTCTCTCCAGAGGAAGGGTGATACTTCTAAACTGATTAAAACAGGCCTAAGCTTCTTTTGTTTGGTATGTGTTAGAAAGATATCCTTGACACTCAGTGTACTTCTGCCTGTGGCAAAGATGAGACTCATACAAAAAATTTAGGTATGTCCTCCTAGTTATCACATATCAGATTTGTGCATAAGTTATTTGTTGTTTGTAGACAGATATATATTGTTGTGATAAGCCTGTATTAGTAAGGATTTTCATATGATCATATCCTGAGACCATTTTCAAGAGCACAAAGCAGGATGCCAGGAACGGGATTCAGTTCAGAGGGACAGCTCAGCGTGACCCCACTGGTTTGTGTTATGTGGGTCTGAAACACAGGCAGAGTTCAGAGGATAAGGATGTGCAGCTGATTTATGTCAGTATTGGTACAAAAAATAGGACCAAAAAAAGAGTTACCACTGGAAAATTTGTCTTTTAGAGTGAATTGGTACTTTGCTACAAGGCTGAATTGCTCAAGATGTTTTAAATGTTAGTGTGAGGAACTAAAGTGCACTTTAATTTTACAGAAACTCACTGTAATCCAGAGTACTGTCTTTATGGTTTCTGACACCCCATTTCGTGTCAGAATTACTCACTAAGGAGGGTCCACCTGAAAAGATAACATTCAGGAATGCACGTCTGATTTTTAAATTATTTTTAAGTTGTTTTATTTAAATTTTTAAATTCAAAGCCATTGCTTAGTCCTTTTTGAAAGGTACCTGGCAAAGTGCACAGTCTGTCCTGAGGCAAAGCCAGGCCAGATCAGAGTAAGAGAGCAAAGGAACAGAGGGCGAATCTCTCCCATCCTTGTGCCCAGTTTGTATTTTTGAATACCCATCTTAGTTTTTCAGGAGCGCTGCATGGCCAGGTTTACTTCACAAGACATTTGAGAATTTCTCCACATGGACCTGAAGCAGAGAAATGTGAATCCTGTAGGAGAGGTTATTTCCCCTGAATTTCCACTTTTTGCTACATCTAGTCTGAAATGAAGTCAGCAGGAAAACTTGCTTTGCTTCCAGTGACTTTAAGCCAAGCCCACTTAGAAGAAATTGATCTAACTGGTGAGAAAGAAAAGCAGGTTTCTGTATACAAACCAAAAGGCGTTTTCTATTGCCTTTGTTTCTTTACCAGTTTCACATGCTTTATTTACATGGTAGCGGAAAAGAAATCATCATAGCAACCTGAAGATATCCAAGTTAACTCAGGATATTTTATTCTATTTGGTATCAAATTAGGCTAATAGACACTTGAGAGAATGCACACTCTTTGGCATTTCAATATTGAGTGTCTGAGCTCAAAAACTTTTAACAAAAGTGCAGTTTCTCTCTGCATTACCTGGTTTTAAGAAAAGCACTTTGAAAAGCCTCCCAAGCACAGCAGAATTAGCTCAGTGTTAACAAACTGTTTGTGCAAAGCAGCTTTTGCCTGTGTGCAATAGAATTACACGTAAGAATGAATGCAAATAAAGATGAATGCACATTCCAGGTTATGCAGATTTTGATAAATCTCTGTACAAATAATATAAAAGTAGAAGTGTGTGTGGTGTCTGGTCTTGCTTAGATATTCTATGGAGCAGAGCAGAACTGCAGTTCACTTTGCTACTTCAGGTAAGAGAAGAAAAAATTGCTTACTGGAGTGGTGATAAAGAAAATTAATCTTCTCCCAGTGCAAAAATAGACCTGTCAGGATATGTTTATTAAGTGATTACTATTCATTGATTGCAATTATGGAGGAAGTTATAACTAAATAATAGAGGGTAATCTAGATGAGGAAAAAAATATTGGAAAACTAATAACAAAGTGAAAGACTAAGGTATAGAAGTTGTTAATCTTGAACCAATTTCATGGCAGAAATTTAAGATGGAGGATTTAGCTTTTCCGTGAATCATCTGAGTGTTGTTCAAGTGTGCTGTTATAAAACAGATCTGTTCCTTTCACTGACAATAATATTTGAATGTTTAAAGCTGTTGTTTCTAAGCGGTTGTGGGGGGTGTGGTGTGTGTAAACTGTCAAGATCGTGTTCCAAGGACAGTGCAATATATATATATATATATGGAGATCTTATGAAACAGTCAGAAATACCATTTAAAAAGGGTAATTCCATCTGTAATTCATATCCTTGCAGCATGAGGCGTGACTCAAAAGTTACTGGTAAAAACCTCTCTGTGAGAGCAGTGAAATCAGGATTTAATCCTAAATATTTACAAGTGAAATGCAAATGTATCTTTAAGGTGAACTCTCACCAGAGGGTGATACATAAGGTTTTCTTTGTGGCTGCCTGTCACATTCCCAAGCCTTTCTCTTGTCTCCTGCAAGGGTTAAGCATTCCCTTTCAGACAGAAAGTGGGGAAAGACTGTACTCAAGGCTATTTTATAGTATGGATACTCTGCTGCACATCTCAGTCCAGACAATTCTTACATTATCTGTTCCTTTTCTTATTTTTCAATGCAAGTCAGCTTAAAGTCCTTGAGTCCAACAATAAACCCAACGCTGTTCCTGGCCTTGATACTCCTTTTGGAAATCTGACTCCAGAGGTGGGATGTGAGTCCTTGGCCCCTGTACTAAAAGCATCAGAATTGTGGGACATGTTCCTTACTAAATATGGCATTTGGAAATTGTATTAGCCCTTTATATTATCTTCTGTGCTTTCAGGGCCTTGAATAAAAAAGAAAGATTTGAAAGAACCAGGATTCTGTCACCTACATGGTGGAAAATAACCTAAAATTTTCAGATGCAATAAAAGTGTTCAGGAAAAAGAAAGGATTCTGTGTCCAGGATTAAGAAGTTTAAGTTACAGTACAGGATATTTATGTTAGGAGTTGGGGAAAACCATGTAACAGTAAATGAAAAACTGAAGTACAGTGTCCAAGCAAGTTGTGAACTCTTCTTCAATGCTGCTTTTAACAAGCATTTAGACAAATATCTGTCAGGAGCAGCAGAGAGGTAATTCATCCTGCCATGGGGCAGTGAGCTTGCTAGAAAGTCAGTGAACTGTATGAGCTCCCTTCCAGTCTCCTTTTGAATGATCTTAAGAGGAAGCATTCCTTCTAAGGAATTTATTTTATAATGGCCTATGTTAAGATTTGTACTTTCATTGCCTTTAAGAATCTAATGCCTTGGAAGTAGAATTGATCATTTATCCAACCAGCGAGGCTAATCCATGCGTTCTGTATTTGCTTGTCGATGTGGATATTGAGCCACTCTGAAACATCCAAACTTACAGCCAGCAGGTAAATGCTTCAAATGCCCTCCCTTTAAAGCACCAAGACTTGCCCAGGTGTCCACTGGGTGGATAGGGTTCCACCTCTGCTTTTACTAAAATCTAAACTTTACTAAAAATTCCCCCCACCCCACCACAAGTGTTTTGGGATGATCATTTCCTTCCCAGCTTTTAGGCATGTTTATATTTTCTGTCAACCGGAAGGAATGCCACAAGTATAAAGATTTAGTTATTTACCTTATCATGAAGTCAATAATCAATAGGAACATTAATAATGCGGCATTGTGTTATCTTTGGATATAGCAAGATATTTTTGTCCCATGATAATGCTCTTTGTGTCAAAGATTTTTTTTTCTTCTACTACTGATTTCTCTTGTTGTAATTACGACGGTAATGATTCAAAGATGAGGCAATTTTCAGGAGAGATGGAAAGTGTGTGGGAGGAGGCAGCGGAAAGCCATCGTATCTGACAAAGAGCAATTTAGAAGGAGCTAGATATATTAGACTTCTCCAATGCACTTCTAACTTAAAATTAATCTGTAACAGTTTATAACCTATCAAGGCATAAAAAAATCTCTAGTGAAGATGACAGGAATTTAGGTTGCGTGCTCTGTAGAGGCAGGAACACATTTTTTCCTTTTATTTGAAAAATGCATAGAATATTTGGGTCATGACCACTTTCCATCACTGCTGATACAGAAGTATGTTGGTAATATGGGTGATGGCATGACCAGAAATGTTGGCTGTTTCTGTAGCTGCAGATCCCAGTTCATCACCTGGGTGATGCAATTATCCCCCTGCTTTTACAGCTGGGTGCAGGTTTGTCTGTAGGCACACCTGTGACACAGCCTTGTAGGTGAGTGGTGCCAAGCTTTCCTTGCAATGTCAGAGGGTGGTTCCCCCCCTGTGTCTGTTCAGCAAAACAGAAGAGCAGCAGGTACCTCGTGAGGCAACCTGGGGGATTCTCAGCAATTCCTGTCATTCTCTGCACATCATTCACATTTTCATTTGTGTCACGCAAGCATAGAGAGACTCAAAACGTAGTTTTCCTTACAAAGGGGTGTTTTGGCCACACATTCTACATCATGTTACATTTTACAGCCAAACCCAAGGAAACGTACTAGTCAATCAGAGAAATGGTCATCTAATCCAACATCTCTGTGCTTCAGTAAAGGTGCAAGTTCCTGCTAAATAAACCTCTTCCTGGAAAGCTGATGCTTTTTATGTATCCCAGCTACATTTGCTGTTGAGGTGCTTTGTTGTTTTGTAAATGTGTTGGTTTTTATTTCACCTCCAAAACTTGTGGATTAAATGTCTTGGCTGTGGAGTCCCCAGATTACATACTATGTAGTTAGCTCTTGCTTAGGATTTTTGTTTCTGGTTTATAACTTTGCAAATTCCTGCTGAAATACACTTGGCTACTGTTGTGGATCAGGGATGAGTAAACTTTCTAAACGATTCCTGTAGCACTGAGCAATCCAGAAGTACGATATGCATCCCCTTACTTTTTCATAAGCTGATTATGTGTATTTGTAAGGAAATATATTCTGTGGAGAGATTTGTATATAGTGAGACCGGTTTGACTTTCAGGGAGTTTAGAAACAGAGTTCCTTCTCATTTGCAGAATTTACACGGGGCAGCTGGGGATCTTTTTTGGCTGAAAGGCAAGCTTATTCATGAGGAAGAACTTTCCTGTTTGCATTCTTTGCTGAGGGCTTCCTGTAAATGATTGAAATATGTCAGAGTGTGGTGTCAGAACACTTGAGTGGGTTTTTTTCTGCCTCTTTTTACAGGATATTTGCAGAACATGACCTTATTTCTTCCCTTTCTAGCCTAAAAAATTTAATGAGAGTGTTTTCAGCCAAACTTCCTGCATTATGTCTAGTACTTCAAAGATGCACCCAGCAGATACTGGTGAATAGCTTCCCAAACTAAAACCACATTTCTTTTCTCTCCTTTTGGAGGGGCTTCTACATGAGTTATATTGATTTTCTGGCCAATTCTTGAACTCTTAAAAGACCACAAAAAGGGGGGAAGGGCAATCAATCAAGGAGCTGATCTAACTTTTGAAAGGGCAGAGCTGATTTTGCTGTTCATAGTATTCCCAGCGTCAGACAATCTCCTCTTCTCCTGCAGATAATATTTTCTGTGTTATTTTGCACCCTGTGGTGTTAAGCAGAGCTTCAGCAAGTGAGTGAATTACATGGTGTTGCTGGATACAAAACAACAAAGACACGGGAATGCTTGTGAGAGGTCAGTGACCTAGATTGTATAGAGATAGAAAGGTAGTACCAGATCTTGAGAAATATATATATCTGTACATACATATATATGTAATATTTATACTTCCTGAGAAAGAAATACAAAGGAGAACAATACCTGCCCATGCTTTTGAGGCCTGCTGTTTGTGTTCTTGTTAAAGATACCTTCTCCTTGATCACTTGCATTCTTGCCTATGCATTCCCAAGGTAAAATCTTTGCATCTTCAGCATCAGTTTCACATAATCTTTCTTGCTTGAAGATGCAAATAAAGCCAAATGTGTTTTGCCTGACTGCTGCAAACTCTATGGAATCACAATTCATATGCAAAGCTTTACCTTTTCAGCTTCTTGCCAAATTAATATCAAATTAATGGTAGGATGTATGAGAAGTCAGAGACTTGTCTTCCTAAGATATTTGATGCTTTTGAAATTCTCTCCTCAATATTTTCTTAGTTTAATGTTGTATTAAAAATATTAATGTCAGAAATAAAAAGGAAAAAATGGTCTCTGTAGCACCTCAGAAGTGTCAGTTCAGGATTTTGCTGTGTGATCTATTTAGGGCTTCAGGGAAAAACGAAACTATTGAAAGGCTTCTCTTTAAACTGTCAGCTCTCTCTTGTGCAGTAACTGCTCACTGAGGATGAATACACACTGATGTTGAATATTGATACATCCTTCTTTCACTAAAAGCCCTTACTTAGACAGTTTTTTTGAAAGATCTTAAGGAATGAATATGGGGACTTGTTCAGAGCACGAGTTATGAGGAGGTATCGTGAGCCATTCTTACTGAAGAAAGTTTTTACAGAATTCATGTTAGCCGGCTCTTTTCTCTTCCTCTTTCTTTCCATCCTTATCCTGACCTGCTTATGAAATGCTCATTAGGATAACTTTGCTTCTGGAGATTATTCCTGTAGGTAGCCTCAGCCTATTTCGGGTCAGATACAGTTTTTCTATACATATAAAAAGAAGCAAAGTTTGCTGTGCAACAGAAATCATCATATAATGTAGTTTATCTCATTTGCCCAAGGAAATTGCAAACATAATTTGGGTTACTGAAATGTAAGAGCTAAATGCAAACTTGACTGTTCTTAAAGGCCTTCAGGTCTGGTGTTGTGGTCCACGTTCATCTCTGTATGTTGAAAGTGCAAATAATTACAATAATATGGAGGTCACTATTACCTGATTTTAGAGCTGCCAAGAAATTGTAGGTAACTCTGTAGGTTTCTACAATTTCCAGCACATTCTACTGGAGTGTTTTCAGTGACACAGTACTGATTGACACATACCTGTCCATCTCAGTCTGTCAGTTGTCTTCAAAAGCCATCCATGCTGGGATAGAGGGAGACAAAGCAATACTGCTGTCTCATTAATCTACCAGCAGTTCAGTCATACTGAAAGCCAAAGGAAAAGCAAGACATGAGAAATTAAGGTTGCTGTGTTTGTTGTCATTCTCTCTTCGTTCACTAACAGGATTAGAGCAGAAAGGACTCGTGGCCCAGCTGTTCCCTGAAGATTTTCAAATCTGAGAGCTGACCCTTAGCCCTGCATGCTACACACTTAATCTAAATATTTCACTCCAAAGAAGTACCTCCCTTACACAGTTAAGCAGTTTTCATGGAAAAGTAGCAACTTTGCTTTCACAAAGACTTCAGTGTGACATGGATCAGAACATTATCCCTAATGAAAATTTAGGCAGAGGAGACATGACTGTCTGTGTAAAGCTTTTCTGCCTCTCATTGTACTACACTTAAAAGATATTTTTACTCCTGTTCTACTGTAATGTGCCAGTTCTATGGCCCATGACTGATGTCTAACATCTGGGATGTGCTGCCTTTCCTTGTGCTGTCTCACTGGTTATTGGGAGCCGTGCAGGGAGCCCCAGATGTTCAAGTGTGAAACAGTCTCTGGGTTCTCTCAGATACGGTTTGTGTAACAGCACCCAAGTCCTCCCCACCTCATCTGTAATTTCTCCGCTGTAGGATGCCTTTAAAAGGCTGTGGGTTTCCTGCAGCCTGTAACTAGGGAGCTATAACTTTGACAAACAACCCATCAGCGTCAGGGTTTATTGCTTTTTCCTAATCCCACTCTATTTTTAGCTTCTCTTCACAGTTTTTAGCAGTCCAGTGTGGAGCAGGTTGATCAACTCCGCATCAATAGACTGGGGCCTGCTTTTAAAATGCTATAAAATAAGATATCAACAAAATAGCCTCAAGGAAAGGTTTAGGTGTCTCTTCTTTAAATGTTTTGGCATGACTGAACTACATGAGCTGATAGTTAATCATTCATACAATTGGAAAGTATACACACTGGTAACATTTTAGTGTAGTTTTAAGGAACCCACATAAAGATGAATCTCTCCTATTTTCATTCTGGTTAATTATAAAATTTCAGGTGCCGGGTTTTTTTAGGTAGATGTTGGAAGGCTAAAGTTATTCAAGAGTGTGAAAAATGAATAAGATTCATAATGCATCTAAACCAGCTATATTTTAATTTGCCTTCAAATAGTTTTTCAGAGAATTGAACAACTGAGCTAAAGAACCACAGTGCATCAAGATGCAGTCCCTGTTCTGAAGAGAATTAATATGGATAATAGCTTTGGTAGCTAAGAAATAAATATAATAGTGTGATTGTGATTAAAACCCCTCTTTTTAATTAAAAACTAAATCAGTTTGTAGTGAAAAATATTACTGGGTTGCTAGGTGGTGATTTGAGGCTAGAAGCAATACTAAGAGGACAATTATCCAAAAGCACAAATTAGCAAAGTAAAAAATACCAGTTTAGCAATAGCATTTTTTTGCCTGGAAGAACATGGTGATTTATCAATCTGCTGCTTCAAATACTGTGATTTTCCAGTTGTTAGGAATCAGGAGTTGCTGAGTTTCTTGTGGAATGAGTTCCTCAATAATAGAACTGAAGCTGATTTTGTAAATTCCGCATGCACAAACACAAACCCCTAAAAGTCCCAGAAGATGCTGATTCTCCTAAAACCAGAGACACATCAGTACAGATGAGAGAACTGACTTTTTGTTTTAACCACTGGGAATACCAGAGAGCAGAACTCAGTCCCTAATGTAGCATGTTGCCATTCACTTTTCAGTTTAAATATAAACTGATCCAACTTCTTTGCTTCCCCCATTAATAAAGCAAAGCAAAATGTGTATATGGTGGGTTACAGATCACTTGTCTCTGAAATTAATAGAGGAATTAGCATTATAGCATGCAGGCTTACAATGGGAAGATACTGTGCTCAGAATTAAGAAGTTACAGAGAAAGAAGTTGGGTGTTTGTCTTCCTCTTCCCTGTTTATTTATTTATTTTTAAATTGCAGAATCACTTCATTTGAACCAGTAAAGTATTACTGAAAGCACAAAGCCGTGGATCATTATTTACTTCTGAAAAGTGAAAACACAAGATGAATTTCTTGAAATGTTTATGGATCCTGATTAATTCTAATGCTTGCTTTTTCTTTTTTTCTTTTTTTTTTTTTTAGACTAATTTGGTAATAGTACAGGAAAAGAGGTGACAATGTGCCTTTTGCTGTTTTAAAAACAATAATTAAAAGGTTTTTAGACTTAAATCACTGCATAGGAGCTTCTTGGGCTTCTGAAAAGAAGGTTAATGTTGCTTCCATGCAGCACTGCTAATAGATAGTTGAATTGGGGTACAGGGGAGTATAATGACACAGATTTTTAGATCCAATTCATCTTTTTTTTTTTTTT
>VXBX01007795.1:2433581-2512100 GCA_013400415.1 Scytalopus superciliaris
TTGGCTTCTTTGGAAACTAGGGGTAAAATTGCTTTTTTATTACTGCCTCTCTTGGATCGTTATTAATTGATTCTTTATCACGAAGCCAATCCATATATATATCTTCACTGTGTCCTTTGAATGTTTGAACTTTTCTTTTTTCCAAAATAAGTCAGAAATATTGATTTAGAAGGGAGAAAAATCTTCCATGTTTTGAGCAAGGGTTATCAGAGTCAAGGTCACTCTTTGTGAAGGAAACACTGGGTGAGTGTTACACTATGGACAGTGTTAAGCCTGTGTAAATGGGTCTGCAATCCCTGTCCCTGCAGGTATTCCCTATCCCTGCAGGTATTCCTTGTCCCTGCAGGAATTCCCTGTCCCTGCAGTATTCCCTATCCCTGCAGTATTCCTTACAGAGATGGTTACAGACCAGTGTCTATACTGGGTTGTTCTTGCACGTGTAGCTAAAAGGTTGAAGGGGAAATGAAGAAATATAGAGAGATTTTTAAGCCTTACCTTGCTGTGGCAGCTTTCCTTAATTCAGATCAAGAGGGGGCTGTAGGTGTTATCAGTTTTATGATTTTCCATTGGAATAGTTTGTTACATATTCTATAACAATTTTGATTGTTTATACACTGAGTATAAAAAGTGAATTAAAATTGGTCAGGCCAACCCTTAATTATGAACAGTAGTTCATATACTTTATCAAAAGAGTTAATTAGGCATGAAAGGTCACTCAGCAAACTTTTTGGATACACTAAAGGTGTCTCCTGAGATTTTCAATATTTTCCTACCACATGAAAATTTTTAAAAATAAAATTAAGACTGCTTAATAATATCTAATTATTTCCCCATTCCTTTTAATCTTTCAATCTTCCATACACAAAGAATTTTCTAAGTAAATTCTGTCATCTTAGACCAGTAATTGTACTTCTGGTTACTGTGAAAGTTCTAAAATCCTCATTACTTAATTTAAAAGCATTACTGCATGGAAACTTTAAAGTATGAGATGCTTTTTATAGGGAAATATTTATTCAGCAGAACTGGGGTAATTTAACATATTTGCCTTCCATTAAAGGCTGCTTCTGTTTATTCAACTTTTGTAGTTACAGTTTCCCCTACTCTACTAAGGATTTTTGTCAGCATTTCTGAGTTAAAATACTGTAGCTGAAAAATTTCTATCAAGTCCTATATAATGTGCCTGATTTCTTAAGCTGAGTGTTCCCATTGATACCAAATGGGAGATTTCATCAAGTTATTTGCAGACTGTGCCCCCAGATCTTAATTATTTATTTTATTTTCTGTATTTTATTGCTGGAGATAAAAATGTTACAAATTCTGAGGATACTTGTCACTCAAAAGTGCCCAAAATGACAGTGAAGTGAAAAGGGAAATGTGTGTTCTCTTCTGTGTTGCTTCTGTTTTTTTGCCCTGTGACAAAAGATTATTAAAGATGAACTTTCACAGAACTACTGCTATTCATCCCTTGCTTGAATTAGGTGACTTCAGTCCACCTTAGGAAATAATGACAATTAGTAAGTTGTGCTCAGAGAGAGGGAAGTCTCCATGGTGGGGAATGAACTTAAAAGTCTTGTATTGACAGATTTGGATCTGGAGGAGAAAGGCCGTGTCATTTAACTGCAGGAGAGCTTTTCCACTTAAAGAGGATTTTTACAAACACTTCCTAACTTCTTACAGCAGGAAATTGGATATGCACTGTGCCTGATTGAGCATATTCCCACACACATATTTACTCTGAAACCCTGAGCCGTTCCAAAACTCATTTCACTTGATTACGATCCATGGAGATCTTAAACCCAACAGAGTCCAAGTGCATCAGACCTCAGGAGAGAGACCTTCAGGTGACGTTTTGGTGTGGCCAAGTGTTCTCTTGTTGTCTTCTCATGGCACAGAGAGTGGAGCAGGATGGAAATCCTCTGCAGCCCCAGCCAGGGCAGGACTCGTCTCTCTGTTCCAAGCTGTGTGGTGGGAAAAGGCTGCTTGGTTTCACAGCTTCGAACAAATGATTATTAACTAAAGAAAAGCCTAATTATTATGAGTTTCTAACGTGTTCCTGGAAATGTGCTAACAGTTCAGCTCTGGATAAGCAATGGAAAATGTCACCATAGCCCATTGAAATTGTGGGAACACTGTGGTAACCTGAGTTATCCTTTTATTTGGACACTGGGGGTCAGTAATGCTGTCCTTCAGAGCTGTCTCATGTTCTGGTGCATATCCCTGGACCTTTTCTGATTAATAATCAGGATAGAGAACAGAAAAGAAAAATGTCTTTGACATCTGTCTGATGTCTAGATTTGCTATGAGCTGCTGCTCAAGCTGTATTTTCGGCACTGCAGTGAAAGAGCTAATTCCATGAAACCGTAGCACATTGTCCTTTAGCTGTCCATGTACAGACCTTAGGTGTTGTCTTTTATGATGATGATGAATTCCTTTTTAACTGGTCTTTATTTCTAATAACGTTAAATCTGCTCTTCCCTGTGGGTTTCTTTTTTTTTTTTTTTTTTTTTTTTTTTTTTTAAACTGAAGCAAATATCCTGACAAAACGTAGTTGTGCACCTTTTTGCCTGTCCTGAATCAGTGAATCGAGTTCATTAATCCAGGGTACTGGTTATACAATGCTATGGCAGCTGACATGGGGTGGTCTCCAGATTTCTAGGCTGCATCTCCTGCTCACTTCTCTTGTGTTTCTCTTCCTGAGGGAAGCGCTCCTGACAAACGCTCCCAATATAACAAGTAACAACCTGCCTGTGCAGGTACGGCTTTAAAACTGTCAAACACAGATGCAAGGCAATCAAGTTAAAAGTCTTGTTGGTGCTTTTGATGCCTTCAACAGAGAAATGGAAAATAAATACTCTGCCTAGCAGCAGAAAGACTTAAGTATTCGTTCCAGAGAATTAAGGACACTTCTAGTGAGGCAAGGGGAGGAGCAGAGCTATCAGTTGCCTGATAGTAAATATGTTTAATGTAAAGCAAGCAGAGCCTAAAGACTCTTTTCTCTTCCAAATTTCTTCCAAGTGCAGATTAAATGCACTTGTCTTTCTTGGGGGTGGAATGGAGAAGATGATCTCCCTAGTAGATCAAAATCACCTCCCCAGATTTATTTAGCATTTAAATATCAAAGCAACTGGCTATATCTGAAGGATTATAAGGTTTCTTCCTTCACCACATAGGCAGATAAAAAAAGTACAAAAGGAGAACTGTATTGTGCTTTGTCTGTGCATGCAGGATTTAAACTAGTTTATTTATGAAAACAACATTTTTATTTCTGTAGCTTTTATTAGTTATTTGTGCAGTTGGTAGATATAAAAATTGGAAAATGGCATGATATTCATGAGGCTTATGTATATTGACAAGGAATGCAGAATGGTGCCTTGCACTTTAGAATTAAAGGCATGTTTATAGTTTACGTACTAAAATATTCATCTTCTATCCTATATCTGCCAAACAACTCAGCATACACAAATACATAACTCAGAATACATTGCTTATCTATTTTAATTTGTTTTACATACTTTGCCTGTGTGGGAGAATTTTGATCCTAGGTCATGGGCATTATTTCATACTTTACACTTGTGCGTAGTTAAACTCCAGAAATTCTAGCCTTAACAAGCATGTGAGATATACTAATTTTAATATTCAAATATCCATTATTTTTTGTCACCTCGAATCATATTCGTGTATATTGAGGATTGCTGCAAGCCAGAAGGTGTACAAGAAGCATTTAGTGCATGTCACTATTTTTCCTTCCAAACTATCCCACAATGCTTCTTAGAAACTTTTATTTTTTTGCTTTGTCACTTTCTTTGGGGTTTTCCTTTGGAACAGCTGGAATGTTTGAACTCTGAAGTCTGCAACCATCCAGTGTGCAGCCATGGAATCGATCTGATTAATACTTTAAGAAGATCAGCTGCAAAATATAATGCACATGTCTATATAGTGCTTTTCATCCTGAAGGGATTCCAAAGTCCTGTACCAAATTTAAGGGACAGAACATTCTAATCTGCTCCACAGCAATAGAGGAAACTGTCTACTTATGTTAAGGCTCATATTTATTCTCCTTTCAGAGATAACCCACACGCTTACACAGGATCTGCATTTGCATACCTGAAAGTTAATTGCTAAATTATAAATTCTATGCAGGCATTAATACCTAATGAATAGCAAGTAATTATATTTTAATAATGCCTGAGAAAACTGGGATTCCCTGCCCTGAGAATTATGAATTATAAGGCTGAAGGGATCATAGATAATTCAGTTTGGATGGGATGTCAGGAGGTCATCTGGTTGTTATGAGGTCAGACATCAGACTTGGGCCCATAGTTTTTATGGCAGGCTCCTTAAAACCCTCGTTATTGCCCATTGGATAGGCTGTTACCACTCAGTGCCCTCCCTGTGCATCTTTTGTAACATACTGAGCAACATAAGTAGCGTATAATATCTGCTTGTGTGTGTGCACATCCCATTCCCTCACACCCCTAATGTGAATTCAAATCAAATTAGAAATACTGATGTAAACTACTATTAAGCAGCACTGACATAAGGGGAACAGTTGTTTGGTCCCTGTACATGCTGACTTAGCTTACTGGGTATTTTGGTAACTTGAACTCCTCTTTTGTAAAGTTTTTGGTATGTTAAAGTAGTTACAGTCAAAGAAATGCAATTTGGTTTTGGAGGAAAAGTGGATAATGAGTGATTTTAATTTTTTTTAATGTATGTGGAATTTTTTCGTTTAAGGAATAAAGGAGTTCATTCCTCCTCGTATGCCAGAAGTGGAGGATTTATGAAGTGAACAAAAGTACTTTGAAGCTAATGACTGAACTGAGAACATCTTCCCAAAAAAATCCTTAATTGCATTAGATCTAGAATATCAGTTTAGTTTTAGTAGGACTTTATAAAAATGTTTGGAAATGGAAAATTTTATGCCAGTGATATTTGGTCAGAGTGGATACATGCAAGGGTTGCTTCTTTGTGGAGTGATCAGGCTCATGCCAGCCTGATGAAAAGACGAGTCTGTTTCCAAGGGATTCACTGCCTTCAGCCAGGAGAAATACTAGTTATCCATGATGCTTCCAGGAGGCAGGAAGGGCTGCAGAGCCACCAGTGGCAGTTGATGTTTCAAGAGTTTTCCCCATGCTTGGTTGTCAGCTAACAGATAGAAACCAGAGAAAAACCCTCTTTTCTGCAGAACAACCACTATATTATTTTGAAGTATCATATGAAGTACCCAGCTCAAGCCAAGCTGAGGCTGTACAGCAGCTGCTTGAAATCCCTGTAGTTCCGTTGAATTAGGCTGAATTTTGCCAGTGTGGATCCTGTTTGCAGGATAGTTTTATGTCTACCTTAGTCCTAAAGAATTACATTGATGTGCTTAAAGAATTTGTACATTGAGCTTACCAGGAAATGGCTGATTTAACCTGGCTTGGTGTTTACCTCCCCTGCCTCTGCACTAAAACCTGGTTGCAACAAATAAGGTTGCTTAGAAATAGAGCAGCAGAGCTGGTGATGTTGATTCTCCTTTAAAATTTCAAGTATCTGTGTCCTGAGGAGACCTAGGCAGTGACAATGGACCTCCTTTGCTGACCCATCAGGGCATTGATTCAGAGAGAAAAAGAACATCTGCCTCACTGGAGGGTTTGCAGTCAAAGGAGAGATCTGGGAGTACTTGGTATCAACCCTTTCCCACCTTGACTGTGTACTTGTCATATCGGCAGAGTCTGAAATTATAAATATTTGAAATTAGAGCCTACTGTTGTGGTGTCTTGGTATATACAAGGAGTTCAGCACATGGGAGATTCTAGAAGCTTTGTAGTTAATAAGTGTATCTAAAAGTATAGCAGCACTTTGCCAAAACATTCATTCTAAACAGTTCAAATGCCTATTTTTGAAAAGCTACAACTGTTACGTGTTTCAAATAATAAAAAAGCAAATTGCACCGTGTGCAAGGAGTAGCAATTACGGTGTGAATCCTAATTTTTATGAATGAATGACTGAAACCACTTGCCATAACACTGTGATAATGTAGGAATTTTAGTTATTACATTGTAATTAGGTTATATATTCATTTAAATATGAAGTCAGTGTTTTGCTTGTTGCCCTTCAATTGACTGAATTTACACATCCCATCTGATAGGTCACTTTATCATTCCACTGCCAAAAAACTCTTTATATAGACATATTTTAGAGGTAAATCCAACTTGAGACGGCTTCTTCCTCAGAAAAGATATTATATAGTACAAAGGATGATGCCAGTCCTTGTGTGCAATATCAGAAACATTAATACAGTAAAAGATTATGGTTGTGGTAGTGGTTTTATGAATGTAATTTCACCTGAAATTATATTCTAAATGGATTTTGTTGCAATAAGATTAATTTGAAAGACTCAACCATCTTAAATACAAATTTTACTGCATCTTTTATATATCTTTTTATTGGGTATATGAATAGGAGTTGAGTATGAGTCTTGTTTGAAAAGAATACACTGTGTCACTAAAATGTGCTGCTAGGGTCGAATTGTAGCTCACGCTCAGAATTTCAGCAAATGATCTCCTTGGCCTAGAGAAGGAATTCTGTAGCTTTGCTGTAATTTTGGGGCTGCTGCAGCATCTTTGCTCAGGTTCCATGTAACTACTGTGCTTATGCTGGCACACAACCAGAAGGGTTGTCACCTGGTCCTGATAAAGCTGTGGTGCAGGATGTGATGTGTCTTCTTGTCCACGTTGGCAATACCAGAGTGCAGGCAGGACACTGCCTGGCAGGACCAGCCTGACCTCTGGGGGGGGATGTGGGGGTTCTGTGGTGTTTGGGTATCACCGACATCCCACATTTGCAGGACTGGGTGTGACCTCCTTGCTGCTGCTGAGCACTTGGCATTGCAGAGGCTTCTCAGCCTTAGGACTGAACATCCCATCACGCAGCCTCCCTTCCTTCTTGAAACTGCCTATTTCATACAGAGGTAGTCCCAATTCTTGGGCTCAGCTGGAGCTCTGGGTGCAAACTCAACCTTCTGAGCACACATGGATTTTTTTGATCATTGATCTATTTGGTTTTCTCAAATCTCAGGACAGTGCAGCACAAACAGGCTGCCTCTTTTCCCCACCCAGCTGTTGGAGCAGGAGTCACACCAAAAGCTGGTGACAGAGAACTCTGTTGGTTGTGCACAAGAGAGACACCTCGAGGGTGTCTCCCCCCCACAAGAAAGTCCATCAGGAGCCCATCTGCTGGAGTCACTTAAAATGAAGTCGGATAAAATGGAATGTTCTGCTGGGAGCAATCCCCTGTTAACAAGGTGTGATGCTCTGACAGCCCTGGGGTTTTTTCAATCTCAAATGTTTGTGACTTGTGTTGCAACATGAGCTTTCCTCTCTTTTTCTGTGTCTCTCTCTCTCTTTTATTGTTTATTGTTCTTTTTCTTCAAAAAAAAAGCAAGTGACTTTTCTTGGAACTTCTTTTTTAATACCAGCAGTCCCTTTACTTCTCTTCTTCTAAACAATAACGTGTTTTTCACATATTTCTCAATTTTGTTTGGAAAGTTGGGTGTTCCTTGAGTTCTTGCTTTTACGTGTGAAAAACCAAAATTGCATAGATAGGGTAGCATATAGAATTTAGAGGGAAATTCTGTTATGATGTACATATCCCAGACAATTTAAGGAGTCTTACTTAAAATTCATAACTGTTTTTCTGCACAAGAAATATTAGAGTGGAGCATTTCGGGGTCCTTGCAAGTTAATTTTTGGCCTTTCTTTTTTTTTTTTCAGCCTGTTCTATAAATAAAATTTTAGCTGGGTCCTTCTGTAGTTCTAACTGAGACATGTATTCCTCTGCCCAACACATCTGCAAATAGATATTTCTTCTATATATTCCTTTGTTTGATCTCTAGCTTAAAGAAATATTTAGGGTGTTGGGTGGTTTTAACAAAATGTTTTCTCTGAAAAAATAAAAAGGAAACTAAAAAAGGAAGCAAGGAAGCCAGTCAGAACATGTTGGTGGCAAACTCTTCAGTGGCACAGAGAAGCTCCTGCTCCATGTGAGCCCTCTCTGCTGTGGTACTTGAGCAGTGACACTGGGCTTTGTGTTACACTCAAAGGCTGGGTTCATTCTTAGCAATTTGTCAATCAGTGTCACTACTGTGCTTCAGAGACCTGGGACAGTGTCTCTGCACAGCTCCAGCCTGTTCTGGAACTGCCCAAATTCACTCACAGGGGCCTCACTTCTCACTCAGCCAATACTGTATAGCATTGACATGTGTTTATGTATTGCTCTGTAGGAAATAACTTGTGTGTGCTTACCATAATACCATGTGTCATTTTTATTTGTATGCCCTTCCTTTGGCTTTAACTAAGCCCTGCAGGCTTTGGGGATTGAAGGATTAAAAAATAACAGTAGCAAATAAAAAGCATAATTTTAATTTTCCATGTTGCTAGGTGCCTCGTTCTGTGTACCTCATTTCTTATTTGCTAGATAGCTATAGGCATAACAGCACCTCACTGAAAGAATGAACAGAAAATATGAAAACAGTGACTATCCTCTAAAATCCAAATTAAACAGGCTGTTGTCATTACTGCTTTTATGTCATTTCTCTATATTCTTTAGGCACCACCATCTCCCAGACTACTGTTACTTGCTACAGTTCTGTAGTTAACAGCTGTAATGAGAAGAGGAGGACTTAAATGCAATTTAAATGTTCCCCTTGAAACTTGTGTGTATCCTATGAGCGAGAAAACACTGTGCTGTAGAACGTACTCGCCTGCAGGGGCTTCTTCACCCACACAACCACCTGGTGCAGCCTCAGTTCAAGTCAGTGGAAAGACTCCACTGCCAGCAGGCTTTGGATCAGGATGTGTGAAGTGAGGTCAGGCAGAAAGATAAACTCTGGATATCGTACTCCAGGCTGTAGCTGCACCACATCTGCACTAAATGGGGAGGGGTGCTGGGAACCCTTTCTGCTTAAAGATCTTGTTTGGAGAAGTTTGGAGGATAGATGGCTGATAGACAGTGTAGGATCAGAAGGACTCAGAAGACATAACCTCTTGATTTACTTCTGTTTTGTCATGTACAAACAGTAGAGGCTGAAAACGTCATCCATTTCTCTAAGTAAGTACAGGATACCGCTTAGATTTTATTTTTTTTTCTCCATCTTTCCTATTCTCCTCTTTTCTTTAATTATACTGAGAGGCTACCTATTCCTTCAAAGTCTGATAACTTTAAAAAGAACAAGATTTCTCAAACTTCTCTTTCCTTGGCTTCCCTTTCTTTTTTCTTTCCAGAATGATTTGCTCCACTGTAAATGGGAGTTCTGATGATTCTGACTGAAACCGCTAATTAATTGGGCCAACTTTATGTTTTATTTACTTAAAATGTTTGTTTTGGGGGTTTAAAGTAGTTTATGCAAAGGAAAATCTACGTATATCTGGGAAGTTGGACATGTGTATTTGTATACCTGCAGTTTGTGAGTATCAGTGGAGTGAAAACTAACTCGGTGCAGAATTTATCCAAAATTGGATTAGAGTTTTTGAGGTACTGGCTAGATACTGGAAATTAATTTGCTGAGTTCAAAAATTAATTAATCACCTTACAATTTGCTCTCAGAATAATTTCGTAGTATATGAAACTTAGGAGTGTTCTCTGGTAAATATATCCAGCACTACCCATTTTCAAAACACAGTGTTTTTTTGCTATTCATAGTGATTCTGACTCTGATGATCTCTCATATGTTCATCACAGATTCCTGATGCAACATTGCAAAACACACTGAAATCTTTCTTGCTGTTTTAATTAATGCATATGCACCTGTAGTGAAGGTCCCAATTTCCAGTCCCACAGACAGGCTGGAGACTGAGGGAGAAGGGAGGCTGCATTAGTGTTTCACCTTTAGCAGCAGCTACAAAAGTGTGAGACACTTGAACTGCTGTTGCCTGTACTCTGCCTGTTCTGTGAATAAATAGGTTGTCAATCTAGCACTTTAAACAAGCACTTTCTTCTTTTTTAACCTTGCTTCTTGACATTTTCCATTAAGCATGCTGTAATGGAAAAGATGAGGAGAATTTCTCTACTCACCAGGAATAACAACCTGTCTGCTTAGCACGAAGGGCTGTGACTGAGAGCTTCATACCACTGTGGATTGCTTCTTAAGATTAGATGTTGATAGCCCTTCCCTCTGCGACTGTCTTACTCTCTCTGTGATTTCCTGACTCAGAGAATTCATAAGGCAGCCAGGAGGGAGCACAGAATGAAACTCTCCAAATCCCTTGAAGGCCATCAAGGCCCATGAGCCACGTGGAAATGCTATATGTGCAGAGGATGTTCACCAGTGCTAATCATTGTGCAAATGCAGGAAGATTTAAATAGAGATAGCACAGTGCATAAATATAAACTTCTTAATAAAACTTATTCTTAATAGATAATAATGGAGCTCTGTCAATACGTTGGTCTAATGCTATATAGATATTTACTTGAAGAAAAACAGAAAAATCCATATATGCATGTATGGAGACATACATAACCATTCAAAACACCTAGTTAGTTGTCCATTACTTAAAGCTGTTCTGAAGTTAATTCATCATTAATTTAATAGATCTTTAAAGGAAGACATTATTGTCTGAGTACTTGTATCTTATTATAGTCTACTGCTGTTCATTCCCTTCCTTCTGATATTTATGTTATTCAAACAGTCTGTCTTTGGAAGGCTGTGGTTAAATAAGCTCTATAGAGGTAGCGTAGTGTTTCCTAGCAACATCATGTCTATAGCAGTGGTGCTGCCTTTGCTCCTTACGCTAAACGCAAAGTCATGTCCATTAATCCCCAGCTGCACTTAAAACTTTTCAGGGATTTTGCTAGCTCCCCACTGCTCATGTTTTCATCTTGCTCATATGCTGCAAGGCAAACTGCTTCAGTGGTTTAATTCTCTTCAGTGCCTCGGTAGAAAACCAACTGTGTGTGTATATTCACAATTGCTATTTGTTTTTCGTTTAAAACAAATAATTTGTCCTATGCTGTGATGCCTCCCCTCAAACGTTATCGTTTTGGTCATTCAAACAACCTGACAAATGAAAGCGGTAAAATAGATGTCTTGAGAATCCATTGCCTGTGCTGCAAAAGTAAGTAAAATTTTTTTACAGCTAGGATATGTAATGGCAAAATAACCCTAAATTTAAGTGAAAGGGACATTCTTTTTTTTTTTTTTAATACATAACAGCACTGAAATACACTTTATAGGACTTCTTTCTATTCGTTGATAGCTTGCTGTGTAACATGAACTGAATAGTCTTGCCCTAATGTGAAACTGCTGCAGAAGTGTGCAAACCAGTGTGGGGTCAGAGGAACTGCCCTCTGCCCTCACCTGGCTACAGCCAAGGCAGCTGGGAGGAGCAGGGAGAGACGAACTCAGAGCTGTGGCTTTCTGAACGGGTTTCTAGAAACACAGAGCAGGTCAAATTAGTGATTTCTGGAGAGCACTAGTGGGAAAGCTGTGCTAACTTGACCGTTTCTTCTGTTGCCTGCCACCTGCAGAGGCCAAGGGACACAAAGGAAACATGCTGTCACCTTGGTCTTTCTCCGGTGCTGCATCTCTGAGGTGGTGCTGCTGCTCAGCCACAAAAAACATATTTATTTGTTTTCAGGGTATTTCCCACTGCTACCTTCCTCACTCACAACTGATGAGAAGAGTATCCACAGTCTGGTAGGGTGCCCATTAGTCCTTTTGTGCTCTTAAAAAGCCTGTAAGGATGGAGTACTTAATTAATAGTCACAGCTTGGGGGCACAGTGTCAAATGTGAAGAACTAACGCAGCCAGTCAGTGAGACCTGAGAGAGCTGCAGCACGTCCCTGCACGTCTTGATGCCAACAGTGACCCACCACTGCTGGTGGAGAGGAAAATGAGAGTGTGAAGTTTTGTGAGCTGTTCTGAGGTTACATTTTCTGTTCAAAAGTAACAGCAGTGAGATCATTACTCCATGTTCTCCAATGGTTGTAGGGATGGCAGGATTGGATTGTACTTTAAACTCAAACAAGAGAGCTTGTGAACGTTTGAGATTCAACGCCTATTGTCAACATGGCAACGCAGTCTTCTTGTCCTGCTCAGACTCCTGAAGAGGTGCTGTGAGAGATGTGCTGCAGGCCCCTCAAATCTCCTGTCACCTCTGCAGACAAATACCCATGCTTGTGTGGATTGGGTATTGATGGATTTGGTTGGCTATACCAAGGCTACAGTTTGCTTTTCTTACCCTTTTTCATAATGAATATTCAGTAAGATACCATTAGTGCCTCCTGAGACTCATTTAGTTCCAGGAAAAAGCAGTTGAGGTATTCTGTCACCTATGGACATTTGTTAGAACATGTAAGCAGCTTAGCTAATAAATATCTTTGTTCCTAATTTGACTCTTGCTGTACAATAAGTCATGTCACATCCATAGTCAATTCAAAACATACATCTTTTGGGGGATATCTCTTCTAATGTGTTTTTTAGAAAGTGTGAAATGTTACATCATAATATAAGTAAACTTAGTGTTAAGTAAGTAGGTATTCTAAAATTAATTTCAGTGGAGGAAAAATATTTTTAAAGCTATTTATTTAAACTTTGTGTTTAGGGAAGCTCTGGAAAGTGATGCAACTTACAGTACATAAGGCCCTCTTGAGCATTGAGGAGCTTGTTGAAGATCTTCTCCCTCCTATGTGTGTACATGTGGGAGACAGATCTTCTGTCAGCAGACTGTCATTTCTGTCAGGCCCAGTTGTGAACCTTTACAGGGTTCTTAAGACATGTGGTTCAGTGCAGCAGGTAGGGCTCCTCCTGCCCTTTGGCTTGAGCTGGATCCCCATGTCTCCGAGGTGTCCCCTTTCTTCACCGAGAGCGTTTGTTGCAGTGGCAGCACCGAGCCTTTTTGTCTGCACAGTAATATTGCCTCGGGGTGGGTGTGCCCTGGGCTGACCTTCTCCCTTTGTCCTCCCAGATGGCTGCCCGGACCTGTGCAATGGCAACGGGAGGTGCACGCTGGGCCAGAACAGCTGGCAGTGCGTCTGCCAGAGCGGCTGGAGGGGACCGGGATGCAGCGTCGCCATGGAAACCGCCTGTGCCGACAACAAGGATAACGAGGGAGGTGAGCGAAGCCTTCGGATTCCGGTCCCGAAAGGGCAGACGGTCGCACCCATCTGCTTCAGGAGTCACTGCCGTCAGTGGTGGTGGTATGGTTCTCTCCAGGCAGGTGATAGGGACGGAGCTGTGGCCACGGGGAGATGAGGGACACACAGCATCTCTGACGGGGCGGGTGGGATGCTCGGTCCCACCCCACTCCAGCCCACCAGAACTGCTTGCTGTGGCTGCTGGTGCACGGGGGCTGCAGAAGAGCTCCCTGTGCCGGTGTGCACAGCAGAGCAGCTGGCAGAGCAGGGTGTCCAGCAGTGTGTGTCCTGTCCTGTCTGTGCCAGGGGCCGGGGTGGTGCTCTCCTGTGCACAGCCCCTGTCAGTGGCTGTCACTCGCTGTCGCATCGCACAGTTCACGTGCCAGGCTTTGAAGGGCTGAGTGAGGTGTGCTGAGCAGGCATGTATGGCCTGACATCACTGTTTGATTCCCCCTCCTCTTTATCAGGCCTGTCCCTATTAAATTCTGAATGTGTCCTGTGTTTTCCTTCAAAGGTGGCTTTAGTTTATCTAGTTCTGTAGAGCCTTCCTTGGTGTATTAGGCTGCACTGTCCTGAAAGCAGTTCTGAGAAGCTGTGCCATTTAAACGAGATTGCTTGATTTGCTCCTTCATTTGAAGCAACTTTCTTATTCCTTTCAATACAATGTCCTTAGTAAGTCACACGGATTCTTTCTCACATGCTCCTGCTCTCCATTAAAAACCAAACATCAGACACAGCTTTCTTCCTTGAGAATCCTTCACTTTTCTTTGGCCAGTTATTAATCTAAAGAGCACATCTGTTGTTTGATGATTAATAAACATTTTATAAATGTATTTCCTAAAACTGCAAAGAAGTATTTGGCTGCTTTGAATGGCTTCTCAGGTGAAATTGTCATTAAGATGAGTGCTTTAATTTTGTATAAGATTTCAGGGTTTAAAAATTGTTTGTAAGTCCCAAACTGAGAAACAGGTGGTTTTGGTTTTGATTACATGATATTAAACCACATCTGAGTATCATCCACTAGTTTTAATATGTAAATCCTCTATTAGTTCCTTCGTTTCACATGAACAGGGCTTATGGAAGTATTTTAGAAGTGCTAAAGCTGATTTAATTTTGGAGAACTAGAACTTGATTTATAGCTGTTACTGAATTGTAAAGAACAGAATCCAACTGCCAAATTAAATTAGTTGGCATTTTAATATACAAAAAAACCTCACTAAACTTGTATTGATGTGCAGTATAAGAAACTATAAGGTAAACTGCTTAGGTTTGCAGTTTTTACAGGCTTTGAAGATGATAAAGGACAATTTCAAAATGGATGTATCATTAGAATTTCCTCAAAGAAAGGAATGAGTTTGGAAAACATTATTAGAAATACTGGAATAAAAGGCTTATTTATCTATCCAGCACTTGTATAACAGACAGGCAAAGAGGGGGAAAAATGACCAGTGAGACCATTCAGCTTTTCATCCTAGTGTTAAAATTGCAGATTTCTAAAACTTAGTTCCGAGAAGGCAAATAGTAGTTCATCAAAGGCAAAGAGCACATAGAATACGCCACAGGACAGACATCTAATATTATATATTAATAATTAACAAAGATCGTGTATTCCATTACCATGCGTGGTTTATGGTTTACCATAGTAAAGCACCTGAAAGAAAACAGGCTGGTCAGGCTGAAGGCCTCAAAGATTCAGGGGAGAACTCTCCAGATGTTCTCAATGCTTGCAAGTAATATTTTTTCCAGAGACTGGAGAGGTTACTGCTCATCACTTCTTGTGAGTGTAAACAGATTGAAAATTTATGCTTGTTTCAAGGTCCAAACAACCTGAGAGGTCCATTTGACCCACACACATTCACATGGGAATTTTATGATAGAGGTGGAAATGAATCTCTTGTCTTCTGACCCTGAGCTCAGCACTTTAATTCAACAATCATTCCTGCTCTCTCATAGTCTCATCCTTATGATGTTTCTATAGAGTGCTTTTATGAGGGAGCTGAGGTGCTGCTCAGCACCTGCTGTTTCTCCACAGACTTGCCAGGCATATCTGGCAAACCAAAGACACTCTGATTTTGCCACACTGCCCTGGTGATTTTTGCTCGATTATATTTTGAGTTTCAGATTTCTTTGGGACAGCATGTGGTCCTTTTCAATACGTGCTGTGAGGACAGTCATTGTCATCACCGTCAGTCTGTCAAACTGTCACCAGAGCTACAACAAAACTCAAAACCGAATAGAGTGTTCATCACTCAATATCTGAGAGAGCAGGTCTGCCTTTGCCTGAACTGTGTTGCTCTTTGTGTGTCTGGATCAGTACACAGCTGGCCAGGAACGTGTCCTGTGATCTGTATCTCTGTAGGGGAGCGTGCAGGAATGGAGAGCTGGAAGGGATGTGTGCTCTGTGCTTCAAGCTGCACCTTTCCATAATTGTGACTCTGTGTATAAAGGAACAGATAAAATTAAGTTTTCTCATTAGACAAAGCTGAAAACTGTACTGTGGGAATCAATGTTAAAGATCCAGCTAGTTACCAGAACCCCAAGTTTCACATAAAATGCAAGATTATTGGAAGTTAAAGAAATTGCCTCTCCTCCCAGTCACTCTTTTCATTTGAAACTCAACTGAGTTTATTTGCAGAAAAGTGTTGAACTCATTTGCTGCTCCATTGGCAACATTACTCTGTTAACACAGGCAGGCAGCTGTGGGGTAGTACTGAAGACACAAACTGTTCTCTCAAGAGGCATTTTTTGCCTAATTGAGGTCCTTCTTTAGACAGCTGAAACTCCTTCCTTTCTGTCCATCTATGCATGTTGTTAAAGTACAGTTCCTTCAGCATGTCACTGAAAGGGAACTTTGATTTTCTGCCTTTCATTCTTCCCCATGTGGCAGCAAATTTAACATATTTTGCAGCTCTTTCCCTGTTCAGCTATTCTGATTGTAATCATATCTCACAATCAGATTCAAAGGCCTTGGGCCAAGTCTTCATTTCATGGATGTCAGGAAGAGCATTGCCACTGACTCCAGAGAGATTCCCATTTTTCCTGCTTTGTCCTATTATCTGCCACAATGCAAGCTCCATACTGTAGTTCAAAAAGAGAAAAATGAAAGATTATACTTAATATTTTCTTTCTATTTTAGATTAATGCCCCTTAGTTTGTTTATTCCTAGAAGGGGCAGCTGTGCCCCTGTCTTGTTGAGACTTACAAATCTTCATTTTAAATGAGATGTCAGTGTGGATTACTCACAGCAATAAAGTGTCATTCCAGAGCAGAGAGAGAGCAGAGGTGTCCAAAGCTGTTTTGTCCCCCCAGGGCTCTGCAGGTGGAGCTGGGCATGATCCCAGCTAGCACTGGGAAATTCACCTGCATTTGTCCTTAACCATCACAGGTCAAATTGAGATATGGGCTTAACTAGGTCTTCATCCTGGCAGTGTTCCAGGCCAGGCTGGACAGGGCTTGGAGCTACCTGGGCTAGTGGAAGGTGTCCCTGCCCTTGGCAGGGGGTGGAACTGAATGATCTTGAAGGTCCCATCCAAGCCCAAAGCGTTCTGTGAATCTGTGATTCCTTAGGGACCTGTTCATAGTTCCTATGGTTCACAGGCTACTTTGCTGAAAAAACTTGAAAGTCTCTTTTTTATCTGTTCGTTTATTTCTTTATCTGTAAGGAGGAAATCTGACTGAAAAGGAAGGGGATTCTGGCATTGACTTGCTTCTAAGATCTCTTTAAACTGCAAAGTGCTTCTGTTTTCTGCACCATGTTTAGATCACATAATTTACTCACTGTGGCCAGTTCTAAAGCCAATATCTCTCCTTAATCAGTCCCTCAGTAATCTAATCGTTATTAAGCATCTTTTGGAGGGATTAGAAATAGCTTTATTTTAAGACCTATAATTGTGATTACAATATATAATCCCCCCAATAGACACGTATAACCCATTTAATTCACTGTGGATTTATTTCAGGAAATTAGGGCTTTACAGCTGGTATTTTGAGGAATGGGAGAAGGTACATTACTTTATAAGGTCTTATTTCTTTTGACATAAAGAAATCACTGCAGTGGCTCTTTGTACTCATCTTTTTACAATAACCGTTTTATCATAATTTACTTGTTCCTAAATTGAAAAATGTTTTTAGTATCTCAAAAGTCTCCTTAAATTGTGTATATTCAACTAGATTTCCCCTTAGAGTTTACAGTGCCTCCAGGTACAGCAGACAAGGTAATGCATAGCAAAACTCAGGTCTTTTCTGAAGAGTCGTTTTACTAGATGTTGGATGCAAGCTCATACCATTATATCAAGGGGTCTTTGTCCTGAGCATCTTGGGATAATTTGGGAGAGAGACTTCAGAACCCTGGCCTCTGCACAAGCAGCCTTGTCAGGAGCCTGTACTGCCCACGGGGGTTGCTTTTCCTAGGCTTTTGTTTTTCTTCTTCCTTTCTTCTCCCACTTTTTTGCATCCTTTCAAAATGACTCATTTTTATAATTTTTTATTGGCGAGACAGTGAAGTTATGTAATCTCAGAGGATTAAAAAAAAACTAAGCAAACAGAAAATTACCAAAATTTTGCTAAATTAGTTTGTTTCAGATTTGATCAGGATGGAGAGGATAGGTGCAAGCAGGTTAAAAAAGAAAAGCTTAAATGCAATCACTGCTTATGTCACTTCCCAGATCACATTTCTCCTCAAAATGTAATTATCTAGACTAAAATTAGGAGGGGAAGGAAAGGAAAGCAACTCATGGCAGTATAGAATACTAAGCTAACTTGAATGAGGAATTTCTTATTTGTTATGCAAAGTGGAACATTCCCTTTAAAACACATTTTAATTTATTTTTCACTTGGCTTTCCAAAGAGAGATGTGCATCTCTAAGAAGGCAAATTTTGCCCTTTGGTTTGTTACTTTATAGCTGTAACCCCACCAAGAAGTACAGTTGGTGGTAATTGTGTTTGGCACAATACATTAAAGATAATGAATGAGGCAAAGTCAGCTATCTGCTCCAGTATGAAATCTCTTCAATTCACGAGAAAAATACATTTCTAGAGAAGTTCACTGTCAGGACAGTGCACTTGACTGCTTGAAAGGCTGTTTATTTGAGTTGTCTTAGAAAACTCATCTCTGAAATTAGACAGAAGGAAAATAGAAGGAAAAGAGAAGTGTCTTCCTGCAATAAACATTTAGAAAAAAATTGCTTTTAGAAAATTACAAATCCTTTGACTTGATACTGCATCAGGCTCGTGACATTTAAGATAATACAAGTATTTCACAGCACAAAAGCAAATCATGTAATTTAGCTTGCCTCAACAAGCATTGCCTCAGCGGGGGTCTCTAATTCAGCACAGACAAAAGATTTTATGAAGTTCTCACTATAACTACCCAGAATACTCTTGGCACAGAAAATACCTTCCCAGAGCCTGTACAATAGTCAGTTTTAGAACATTAAATGCAATCAGTAGTTGAAATCTGCTGTGGATGGGGGCCAGAGCGAGTCATGTGGGCTGGGGTATAAAAAATAGACATTAGGTATGTTTGACAAGAGCTAATGAGTGTGCTTGTGTGTGATTCTGCTAAAACTTGGTGTCAGCTCTAATTGCCTTTCCACACATTAGCCAGCTTATCCTTCCTCTGCCCCTCACGGGATGTGTTACTACAATAACACGGTCTTACAACCCCTGGAGAAAAAGAAAGCAAGAAATTCAGTGACTGCAGATTCCGTGGTTTACAAAGGTATCCGTGTAGGTGTCTCTGTACACTGGAGCTGAACAAACTGTTTATTTCAAGGTTGTTCTCGTCTTGGAGCCATCTGGGTGAGCTTTGCTCTGAGCAAGGTGTGGTTTGGAGTTGGAGCCTTGATAATCCACTGGGACTCACAGGTTCTGAGGGACCCCCAGGCTGGAGTAGGTTCTTGCAGCTGGTGCTCTCAGGAACGAGGGTGGTCCTGGCTGTCAGAGCCCTGGGCATCACAGGGATCCAGAGCAGGCAAGGGAAGTGGGGCTGGTGCTTGACTGCTTTCCTGTTTCAGAGTGCTTTAAAACCTCTTTGGGGAGATTTTGGAGGCACACCCAGCATTACCAGGTTAATTCTACATCACCATAACTTGGGATTTAGAATCCAGCTTTTCCTGAAAGGCAGCTTTGGTTACAAAAATACTCCATTGTGCTCACAGTTAGCTGTAAAAGCCAGTGGTGTAATGGATGTGCTGGCAGTTTACAGCGTGTTTCCAGTTTGGCTATTTGAGGAAACAGGGCTGGATCAGGAATAGAAGCGTTTCCTTTCTTATTAGCACCAGGAACTTCTGAGGAATTATTTTGAATGATACATGCCAATATAGCTGACAGTAATTAGATCAGGCTAGAAAAGTGTGAAAATTTGGGTTAAATATTAGATAAAACTTCCTGGTAATAAGGTATACTGGAGGCTGTGGCATAGCTTGCCTGTGGAAGCAGTTCTGCATGCAATTTTAGAGCTCAATTAAAATATTTCTGTGTTGGCAGAGAGAAGGCCTACTCTTTTGATAATCTGATAGAGCATCTCTAATTCTTTCACCTTGGGTATATTAATACTGCACATAATTAAAATCGGATCATGATAAATTAACTAATTTGCCCTTAGAGTGATCAAAGACCCTTTTGCCCTCAGGGTTCGTAGTAGCTGCTGTTTCCCCCCCCCTCCTTCCCCACCTCCATTTTAATCATTAGTCTGAAATGTTTATTGGAAAAAGAAAAATTTCCAGGAATTAGACTCTGAAAGTCCCCAGCTCCTGCAGCTAGTGAAGTGTAAGGATGCCCTCTGCTGAGCACCCGCTCAGGAATTTTGGGTTTGAAACAGAATTGTCCCCTGCTGGGTACAGAAAGCATTTTCTCAAGCAGCTGGGTGTCAAGTCGAAGTTCACTCGTTCTGATGTGCATTGTGAATTGCACCTGAAGCACAACCTCAGAGTATTTGAAGAAGTGTGGAAATTACAGATAATTTACTCGTAGGGGGTTCACAAAACCCCAATAGCCCAAGCATCAACTTTGTGCAGCAAGGTGTAGCACTGTTCTGGAATCCAGTCCCCTGGACATGGTGAGACATATATCCAAGGATGAAGTAAAACTGATGCTGAGAGGTTCTAAATACATCAGTAGTAAAATATATCACTACTCCTACTGAGATCCTTTGAGACCTCGTAATGATGGTCCAGAGCAATGCAATAGGAAAGCCCTCTCAAATATGGCACACACGAGTAGGTGAGTCTGCTTACAAGTAATACTTTAAAGTTTTCTCTTTGTATAGTGAAGCCTGCTGGGAAGCATGTGGAAAGTCAAGAAACGTGTGTATCCATTAGCAGAAGTACAGTCTTTGAGAGGAATACTGTGTCACTTGCTTTGTTTCTGAAAATACTTGGGAATTCAGAAGAGCCAGGAGCAGAAATAGGGAGTTAATCCTGTGCTGCCAGTTTAAATCTGGTCAAAATTTACTGTTTTCTCCTTCTCATTTAAGGCCAAGTCAGGACTTCTTTTTGTCTCAAATTGTTGGAGGAGTTTCAGCACCATCTTTTCTCCCTCTCCAGTCTCTTCCCTTTAGCATGCAGAGTTTCAGAGAGCTGCTCACGCTCTCTTTAAACTGAGATGTGTATGCCATGAAAAGCAGCAATATTTTGGTGATGCAAATGGTGAGGGGTTTGTCATTGAATTAACCATATAAATAATTCAGCATACCTCAGGAAATCTGGAAGATGACAAGCTCTGAAATATATATAAAAAACCAAAGTACTGAACTCTAATTAAAATTCATGCTAATGGCAGAGTTTTCTCTTACAGAAGGTACATTTTTTTCGAGCCCTTGTTTTAATCAACTGAGTCTGATGCAAATAAATGATTTTGTAACAATTTGCTTCTTATGTAACAGTACAGTCTGGCTGTAGAAATGGACTGACAGAAACCTCATGAAGTGCAGGGCCCTGCAGCCGTGGAGAAACAACTCCAAGCACAAATGTTTGCTGGGAACCACTTCTTTGTGCAGTGACTGCACGGGAGCCCTGTGCCCAGCAAGGAATCTCCATCCTTGGAGATGCTCATAAGCTGTCTGGGCATGGAGCTGGGCAATTGGCTTCTGGTAGCCTTGTTTGAGCAGGGGGGTTGGACCAGATGACCTCCAGAGGTCCTTGCCCCACTCTGTGATATCCAGTCTGGGTACCAAATTAGGCAAACACGAAGTAGAAGCAGGATATATCTGACAGTAAGCGACACTTTCCTGCAAAGAGTCAGGGATTTCAGAGCAGCAAAGTCAATAATAGCAGCAAATATGAATGTGAACAATGTGAACAGCAGGGTGGTGTACAAGCCTTTGATACCAAGCAGCAGTGTCCACCGTCTGGCTGTGAGTGCTGAACACATCCAGAACTCAGTGCTGCTGTTGCAACAAGCAACTAGTTTGCAATATCCTAACTCCTGAACCTTGCCATCTGGGAATAAATTAGTGCAGGGGAATATAGCCATATATCACGAATAATAATGCTCAAAACAAGTGAATTGTGTTTTTGTTATGCTCTATGCCTGTCTTTTCTAAATATTCTTGTAGTATGAGCCTGAATTCACAGAACTGCATTGAAACCTTCATACACGAAAGGAACCACAGGCATGTTTCTCCCTGGTGTTGAATGGAGATGTTTCTCACCTCGCAGGTCCTGAACTGGCAATTCAGAGCAGTTTGATTGCCTGCTTGATTGTTTGTGAGATAACGGTGAGATTGGCAGTGGCAGGGTAATTTACTGGAGATTGCAATGTCAGACGATATCCAGGGGGGCTCACGAGCATAAAGATGTGATTCGCATGACTGACAGGAGGCTGGGAGATTGATATGCCCATTCAAAGTTCATGGTGGCATCAGAAGTGCTTGGTTACAGCATCCCATAATCTGCTCCATGATGAGGTCGTTCCAGGCGTGACTTATGCTCACCTCTAATAACAGGTATAGCAGAAATATGATGCAGCTTGAACATGTAAATGTAAAAGGGAGTAATTTATGTCCTGTGCCTTGCCTCTGTTACTTCTGGTGTGTCGATAGGATTTTTTTGCCTGGTGGTCCTCTGAGTAAAAGAACTGAGTGCACCAAACAGTGGGCAGCTCTAAGTTGGTAGTTGTAGAGGTCTGACAAACGGAGAAAGAACTCAGGGTGCTGAGGAAAAAACAGAGCTTAACAGGAAAACTACCTTGAGTTATACTCTGAAGCTGATGATGTCCTTAGAATGATTATATGAAGTGGGTAGAAAATGGACTGTGGCAAAACAGAAAATTCCTACAGCCACGTTGGAAAGGATTTCAAGATAAATGGAGCTCTTAATGCGAATAGGCGACTGACCTTAAAGCAACACAGAGCTCTCACAACAAGGTACTTTGTCTGACTTAAATGTCTTTAGAGGCCTGGCTGAAAAATTGCCAATGTACCTTGGCAATTTTGTTTTTAAATCAGAAACAGTCATTTCAGGCACATACAATGGGTTGGAAACACAAGGCTAATTGTAAAATAAAAGTTTTTTATAGTTCTGGGTAGGTTTTTTCTTTTGTTGTTGTTTTTCCAGTTATCACCATGCTGGTCTGTTGTGCATTTGAAAATCTTGAAAATACACGAGTCATGACCTTAATCAAAGGTACTTTTGTCAGCTTCCCTGCTGGAATGGTCTCTACTTTGTATGATATTCAGTGTAAGGCCATATTTCTGTGGACAAATCAGATTAATACACCTTGGGGAGACTCTGAAGGTTTGCAGACATAAATAGATTGCAGATTGAATGCCTGATTCTTGTCAGAGTAGATGAACAAATGTTTCTAAATTGTTATAGATGATAATGTTTTAAAGTAAATGGTTATTAATTTCTAAATTACAGTAGAAGTCCATTGAGAGAGCGAGCATATTTCAGTTTAGTGCTGATACCAAAGGAAAGGATGATGCTAAAATGCTAGAACTCTGTGTGCTAAAAATATATAGTCAGTTGTTATTTATCTAAGTATGCAGATCAATCTTCCCATTGATTCCATTTTAATTTATGGTGTTAAAATTCTGCTTTTCTTAAAAAAAAAAAACTTAAGAAATATTCTTGATGGGCAACCTGATATGTAATATAACGACTGATCCCACCAACTTTGTGACTGATCCTTCTTTATCTAAGCATGCACACAAGTTCTGAGTAAGATATCTCTGTGAGGTGGGAGTTCCAGCAGCACTTCCCTGTGAATTGCCAAAAGGGCTACAATTTAGTTTTTATTTTACTTAGGTAATGATAACTTATTCTGTCAACCCCCTGGCTCCTCTCAGCTCCCCAAACAGAACAAAGGAAATTAAACAGCATAATTCACCAGATAAACAAACCCCCCCTCAAAAAACAAAACAAAACAAACAAACAAACAAAAAACCAAAACAAAAAACCAAAACAAAACAAAAAACCCTAAACAAACAACAAAAACAAAACAGCAGAAAACCCAAACCACAACAAAAAAAGCCCCCTGGCAAATAACCTAAATCCTTTCTTTCTTCCACTTCTTTTTCCCTAATTTCAACCCTTAACAGATTTCTTTGGGATTGATCCTTATCTAACACAGGTGACTCTTGGGGATGATGTGGGTCCCTTCTAACTCAGCAGGTTCTGTGATGCATTAATTGTAGTGGTGCTTAAGCAATGTGCTCACAAGCCTCATCCTCATCTCATTATTGGCTCAATGACCAGTTTTAGGGCATGGAGATGCTACAAAGAGCAAGCTTTAGCAGTTCTTCCCAGTGCCTCAAGATTCCCACTGGATATTATTGTTTAATAGCAGTGTGCAGCTGGCTGAATCTGAGGGTTGTTGCCTTTCAGACGGCTTGGTCGACTGCCTGGACCCCGACTGCTGCCTCCAGTCCACGTGCCAGAACAGCCTCCTGTGCCGGGGCTCGCGGGACCCCCTTGACATCATCCAGCAGAGCCACTCTGGTGCCCCAGCTGTGAAGTCCTTCTATGATCGAATCAAGCTCCTCGTGGGGAAGGACAGCACTCACATCATCCCAGGAGAAAATCCCTTCAACAGCAGGTAGCAGCTGTAAGCGTGACGCTGGATCTGTGTGGTTGAATTGGATGGGAAAATTCCTCCCACCGATTTTTTGAACTGAGTGAGATGCTGATTTCAGGTGCTTCCTGTGGTTGCACTGATCACGCTCGCTTGCAGTTTAGGATGTGGCCTTTATTTTATAGCACTGAGTTTTATTAGCCTTTTAACATTATTGGTAACACCTAGAATAAAGGTCCTTCCACTGAGTAGGAGTTCCTGGGGTTTACATTTTATGAAGACTGCAGTCTAGAACACGGGAAAATGCAAAGAAGTTTGCAGTTAAACGAGATTGCATTTTATTTAGTGCCACTAACACAAGATTCAATAGTGGAATAACATTTCAAATAATTTTAAAGATACATTAACTTAGGGAGTTTTCTTATTTATTCCTTATATAAGGCAGCTTTACTTGTATCATCAATATATCTGACTAGGCTTTCGTTTTCTTCTTGTTTGTTTTTTCCTTTCCTTTCTTTTTCTTCTTGTTTGGTGTTTTTTTTTCCTTTCTTTTTCGTTTGTTTTTTTTTCCTAAGCTTATTCTTTCTATGATCATTAATTATATATTTGTAAGGAATCTAAAAGCCAGCACATCATTATTTGATACTTGATGCCATTATATGCTTACAAGAAGATTGGTGTTATCAATATTATTTGAATAGGTCTCCATGGAAAGATGCTAAGAAATTGATGAATATGTTAATTACGTTCATATCACCAAAGTTAAAACTGAAGAAAGAACTCCATTTGAGATAACGCCCAGAAGATTGGACTTCATTGCAGGAAACTGTTTTCTCAGTTGGGATCCCATTACAGGCTTAGTGGGTGATGTAGAGCAGGTCCCTAAATATCTGTCTGTAAAAAGAGGATCATAATGTTTGTGGATACACCAGGCAGGTCCCCATTGTACTGATTCCTGTGCTGCTCAAACAGCACACACATTTCCATATTCCATCAGGAAATCCCTGCTGGATCTTACTCTGTATAGTATGGATCTTATACTATTCTATAAAATACTCCATGCATACACACATGGAGTTGTTTGGAAAAAAAATAGAAAGAAAATAGTTCTGTTTTCACCTATATTTGTTGTGATCTTTTTTATCGGCTTTCTGAAATCAAAATGGAGAAATTCTTGCAATTTTCTGCAGTGCTGTATGAGAAGGAAAACAAGACAAGAGGGAAGCTTACTAATTCATGAGGCTGAATAATTTGTTCCAAAAGGAATCCAGGCTACAGCATAAAAAGTAAATAGTCCACAGGCTGGTTGGTGCATTCTACTCTCTGTGACTCACCACCAGCAAAATTTCCTCAAGTAAAGAGAAGCCAGAAGTTTCCTGTCATGTATTGGATGCTGACCCGTGCTTGAGCCATTGCATTCTTAAACTATCTGGAATGAAAATTAGTGTTTTTCCTGCATCTGTATTCCACTATCATCTGATAATGTTTAGTTGTGTTATCAACTTGATCTAACGCTTCATTCCTAGGTCTTCAAGTGTTTTACAGAAGCAGGTGATTATCATTCCAAATTTCTAAGTGGCTGTAGTGCTATGGAGACATTTTTGTGCCACCCAAGAAATATCAGAATTTCTATTAGAAATAATCCAGCTGCTTAAGTATAGTCAAGCT
Source organism: Scytalopus superciliaris (assembly GCA_013400415.1). Taxonomy (NCBI): domain Eukaryota; kingdom Metazoa; phylum Chordata; class Aves; order Passeriformes; family Rhinocryptidae; genus Scytalopus; species Scytalopus superciliaris. Next base: position 2,459,376 of record VXBX01007795.1, read on the forward strand.
GCTGGAGTCTTCAAAACAACCCAAAAATTAGGCTGTAGACAGAATAAGTGGTGCAGTGACACACCTGAAGGGTGGGATGCCATCCTGAGGGACCTGAGTGGCCCATGGAAATCTCATGTAACAAGACCAAGGGCTGCTGCTGTAGCTGGGTCAGGGCACCCCTGGGATCAATCCAGGCTGGGGATGAACAGATGGAGCAGCCCTGGGGGGAAGGACTTGGGGGTGCTGATGGGGGAGAAGCTGGACATGCCCCAGCCCAGAAAGCCAAAGATATCCCGGGCTGGGGAGGTGAGACGCCCCTGCAGAGCTGCTTCCAGCCCTGGGAACCAACACAGGAAGGACATGGAGCTGCTGGAGCAAGTCCAGAGGAGGCACCAGGATGGTCAGAGGGCTGGAGCAGCTCTGCTGGGAGGAAAGGCAGGGATTGTTCAGCCTGGAGAGGAGAAGCTTCAGGGTGACCCAGTTGTGGCCTTGCAGTGCCTGAAGGGAACCGACAAGAAAGATGGGGAGAGACTGTTGACAAGGACCTGGAGTGACAGGACAAGGAGGAATGACTTCCCACTGCCAGAGGGCAGTGTTAGATGGGATATTGGGAAGAAATTCTTCCCTATGAGGGTGGGGAGGCCCTGGCACAGGGTGCCCAAAGAAGCTGTGGATTCCCCATCCCTGGAAGTGTCCAAGGCCAGGTTGGACAGGGCTTGGAGTAACCTGGGCTAGTGGAAGGTGTCCCTGCCCATGGCAGGGGGTTAGAACAGGATGATCCTTAAGGTCCCTTCAATCCCAAACAGCTCTATGATTCTATGAATTGGAGCTCTAGGCTAAGCAGGAGCTGGCATTTCAGTGCTGAGGCTCCTTTGAAGAAAATCTCATCTGAAATTATATATTTATTTTTTAAAATATGTTTTCTAGAGTTCCTGATGGCAGAGTCTTAGTTCTGTTTTATTCATCTGAAGTACACTGCAGGTTTTAGCATATCTTTGCAAATGGCATATTAATGATGTTAAAATTGGCCTTAGCCTCTAAGTTGTGAAGGTGCTTTTGATAATTCTACAGCTCATCTGTTATTTTTGGGACCAATTTTAGGCAAATTAATGTATAGTGTCAAAATGTAAGTTTTAAAACTAAGGTTTTGACTTTTAAAAAGTGCCACAGGGTTAGATTCCCAAGTTTTACATACACTGAAGCTGCCACAGTCCCAAGAAGTAGCTCCCATGAAAGATACTGGCTCTTTGCTTAACTCAGACTCTCATTCCTTTGAGAGACATGAAAGGGAGGGACAAAAGAGTGGTTATTATTTTGTTTCCAGTCTTAGTATAAGAAAATGAAGTTATTCCCTGCCCAAGCAATGAATAACAACATTTATTGATTGCAAAAATATTTTAATCTCACTGATCATTTCTGTGCAGAAACAAGATGAAATTAAGTTTTCAGAAAAATAGCGATGTGTTTTTACACATTTATATTCATTGTTAAAAAAAAAAAAAGACTTCATCTACCAGCTTAATTTGTAAGTTACACTTTTAAAAGATTACCAAAGAAAGGTTGTCCTATGTGTGATTATTAGTCAAAAGTATTCCTTATTACAAATCCAGATTTTATCTACATTTTAGCTTATCTTAATCTCCATTGCATTCTTGATTTTAGCATTTTAGAAATAAAAAGGAAGATTATTGACCAAAATATTTTTTTTCAAGTTATTTCCTGAAGTAGTAAAATTGAAAGCAGAAAAAATTATGTCATGGACATTATTCATTTCCTTCTGCCATATGATGATTTCTTTCCAAATGTACTCTCTGCACTGTTCCCCTAGAGAAGCTTGAGTGACTTTCTTCCTGCAACTATTTCTGTGTGTTTGTATCATAAAATAATTCAAGCAAAATGAATAATGCCAAGACAATTATCTTGGTCCAGTGTGTTTCTAAGTAGATTTTCTTAGCAAGTATCAGTTTCTATTAAATTCCATATTCTGATATGAAGTGTTATTTTGCAAATTAAAATTTGACCTGAAGGGTCAAGAAGCAGTTGAAAGGTCTAAAAGAAAAGTAACAGAAATGGTTCGTTTTCATTAATTAGTTTCTTTTATGTAATATTGAAGAAAATATTGCACTTGGTTTGGAATAAAAATATAAAGAAGCAGCTGTTAAATAGCCAGTATAATACAGGTGGGAAAATGTGGGTTTGTGATCCCCACAATGATGAATTAAGAGGACTTAACTCTCTCCCTGTTTCCCAGGTCTCCTTGTCCTGTTTTCACATTTCCAGTGTAGAAATGGAAGCCATCTAGAAGGAGCTTTTCCTTTTCCATCTCCCTTGTACCAAGCAGCTTCCACCCCCACTGAGCTGCTTCTCTCAGGGTAGAGGGAATGTGCAAGGGAAAGGAGCCAGGGGCTGGAGACTCCTCTCCAGCTGGGAGCAGCAGCACTTTCTGCCTGCTGTGCACTTAAAAAGCACTCTCCAAAGAGGAAGAACTGACTGTGCCTCTTGGAGGAATAGCTCATCTTCATCTCCCTTAGGCTGAGCAAAGCTGATTATCCTGCTGGCTATGAAAACTCTTTGTTTTGCCTGTGCATAAATCTGGCCTTAAAACCAAATCCTTCCTCCTGTTGGCAAAGTGCAAAGTGAGGGTTCTGACTCAGGACTGAACGCAGTGTGCAAACATCAAGTCATCATTCCCTAAGACAAAGGAATGTAAACCCTAACTTGGAGAATTGGTTGTATAAAAGAAGATAATGGCATTGCACCATGTTTTCTGAGTGTATCCGGCACCCACAGACATGTTGTTGTCCACGGGGTGGTTTGTGAGCTCCTGGAGGGACTGCAGAGACCCAGCTCTGTCCTGGCTGAATGTGAGGGAGCTTTCTACTCTGCAAAGCCTCGTTAGACATTGAGCCAAAGCCTCATTAGACAAGGAAAGCACTAACTCCCATTCTGTAGACACATCTCGCTGCGTAGATGAGCAGTTTCTTGGTTTAAGTGTATAGAGGGAGCTGGGCAACATTGTGGTTCTTCAGTATTCGAAAAATCTTCGGAGAAAACTGCATTTCGAGTAGATGAGACACAAGCGTTCCACTGCTCCGTTTATAAACAACATGACTTTCCTTTTGTAATTAATACCTTGAATTCTCCTTCTTTTTCAGTCTTGTGTCTCTCATAAGAGGCCAAGTGGTGACTACAGATGGAACTCCTCTAGTTGGAGTCAACGTGTCGTTTGTCAAGTATCCAAAGTATGGCTACACCATCACTCGTCAGGATGGCACGTGAGTGTCTCTGCTTCATTGAGCCCCAGTTTCATATGTGGTGCCTTTGCTGATTAACAGATGGTGTGATCTAATGGAACCATGTGGTACCAGGCATTGCCTTCCTTCCAGGGCAAAGAGCTATTAAGTAAACACAGAAGTAATTTTTCACATGGCATTTTGAATACTAACTGCATGTAAATACGGACAGGCTGGCTTCTGGTAATGACGTGTTAGCAGGCAGGCTCCTTTCAAATGAATTGCTCTGTATCTATGAAAACATTTGTGGACTACAGCAATATCCAGCTGAGACAAGAAATGCTTTATTTTAAAATGCAGTGCAGGGTAACACTTCTAGGAAAAAAAAAAAGTATCATTATAGACTAGTATATTTTGTTAAAAGTTCCCTTCTGCCTCTCCTTCCTTTTGAAGATCCACTCTCTTTTGAGTTTCTTCAGGGTAGAATGTAATCAAAAGATTCTAATTGAATATATTTAGACAATATCCTGCTGTGCAAAAAAGTGCTTTTTTCCCCCTCCTATGAGCTTATTTGAAATGCACACAAATTCAGATAAACAAAAGTCAATGTGTCGCAGTTTATCTGGGTTCCTGGCTGTGGTACCTAAAACAGTGTATCTGACACAGGCATTGTAAACATTTGCCATTTTATCTCGATCATGCATACAAACAATTGACTTGAAATAATTAATAGAAGTCAACTAAGTATAGGGAGTATTCAAGTGCCACATTCCCCAGAATATGAATCTGTTAAAAGAGAAGTGTAATTTTGATTTCAGTGGTATAAAAACTGCACTAAATGGTGAGCTGCACTGTATTTAAATCTGAATAGATTGTTGAAGTCATTGAGTATTTTGTTCCATTGCCAGTGTTTACATGGAAGGACTGACACCTACTTCTGTTGTAAGAACAACCTGGAAGCATTTTACTTATTTAGGCCAGATTTCAAATGCCTGTGCAGCTCCACTTTTACTGCTGTGATTGTGTAGGGGGTTGGGAGTAAACACCTAATATCTCTGAAAAATGATAGATCAGTTATCCTGGGGACAGGAATTCTTATTTGTAGAACATTTCTCATTATATTCTCTTACTGCCACATGTCACATTCTGTGCTTGATGGACAGGATCTTTTAGGAGAGGGATAATTCAGTGTCCAGCTCAGAATTAATCTGGCTTCTCTGCTGATTCCATATAAAGGTGGCTTGTAATAATAAATGTGGTGGGTTTGTTGGGCATTTTTTAAATTGTTTAATGCAGATTTTATCATAAATCCAGGTGACTTCAAATCCATTGCTTGTCTTGGCTGATTTTCACCTTTTAGTTGCCAGAGGTTCACATCCCATTATTGATGATTCAGAGCATGACATTTAAAACATAATCATGGTCTTTTTAATCTCCCCACCTCTGGTGTGATGGGGAGAGAATCAGAAGAGTAAGAAAACTCATGGCTTGAGATAAAAACAGTGTAATAACTGAAATAAAGTAATAATTATAATAAATTGTAATGAAAAGAAGAAGAGCGAAAAGAGAAAGAAATGCCTTGCCAGATCTGGAGCAGCTTCCCCCCTGGTTTATATACTGAGCATGGCACCCTATAGTCTGGGAAATCCCTGGGGTCATCTGGGGTTGGCTGTCCCAGCTGTGTCCCCTCCCAACTCCTTGTGGGATGGGGTGAGGAGGAGGAAAGTCCCTGACTCTGTGTAAGCACTGCCCTGCAATAACAACAGCATCCCTGTGTTATCAACGTTGTCACACCCTGAAGCCAAAACTCAGTGCTATGGCAGCAGGAATAAAATTAATTTCATCCCAGCCAAAACCAGGCATACACCCATTGCTATAGGTATGCCTCTATGTCCTTAGCCAGGAATGCTGTGACTGGAATTATTCAGTCTTGTCACTTCTAAAGGCCACGTTTTTCTAGGTTTGACCTGGTTGCAAATGGTGGAGCATCCCTAACCCTGCACTTTGAACGGGCCCCATTTATGAGCCAGGAAAGGACAGTCTGGCTGCCATGGAATAGTTTCTATGCCATGGACACCCTTGTGATGAAGACAGAGGAGAACTCCATTCCCAGCTGTGATCTCAGTGGCTTTGTCCGTCCTGACCCGGTCATCATTTCATCCCCACTTTCAACTTTCTTCAGTGATGCTCCCAGCCGGAATCCCATTGTGCCAGAAACCCAGGTAAGGACAGTGTGAGTGAAAAGGGTACAGAAAGCAGTGGTCAGATGCTAGTGCTGACCTGAGCACAGAGTCACCCTGTCCCTGTAATTTCTGCAGCAGAGGCATCTGTAGAGCTGCATTTGTTCTGACAGGTACCAGGTTTTCTAAGGAGGGCTGCAGGAGATATCCCAGCTTATGTCACCCAGACACATTTCTCATTTATCTCTGACTACCTTGCATTGTCCCATTATCCTACAATATATCAAGTATTTCAGTTAACAGCTTAGGTCTTTCAAAGGAATTTTGCAAATGCTTGACATGTAGTCTTAACCACAGACTGTTTCTTTGTTTGTTACTTAGGACACTGGAAAATTCTCCTGGTACTATTGACTGTACTCAGTTAGTCTTTACACTGTTAGTGGAAGTTGCAAGTTCCTCTGACTGTGTTTTTTATGTTTCTCTTGCATATAACTTGCAGTAAAAGTACTTCTACTTATTTGCCCTTTTGCCAGCAGTGGGCTCTCAAAAAGAGTGTGTACCCAGCCACCAAATAATTCTTGGTCAGAAATGTCAGCTGAACTGTGTCACTGCTCTGGTTTGAGGATAGCCATTCATAGCCATTCAAGTAGTAGAAAGTTCTAAGTTCATAGGAATATGCAAGGTGACATGAAAAATAAATAAATAACAGTAATGTGAAATGTTTGATCTTTTTCCCACCCAGGTTCTTCATGAAGAAATTGAGATCCCTGGCTCTAGTATAAAGCTCAGCTACCTGAGTTCCCGTACTGCTGGATACAAATCCTTACTGAAGATCATCATGACTCAGACACTTGTGCCTCTGAATCTAATCAAAGTTCATTTGATGGTAGCTGTTGAAGGGCATTTGTTTCAAAAATCATTTCAGGCGTCTCCCAACTTGGCATATACATTTATCTGGGACAAAACAGATGCGTATGGCCAGAAGGTTTATGGGTTGTCAGATGCTGTAGGTAAGTCAGCAGATACAAGCTCCAAAACATTCCAAGTAACACCTCTAATTCTTAGTAAGAAAACTGCAGAGATTTCTCATGGAGGAGCAAACAAATATAGACTGAACAGTTGTCTCCCTGACACAGTTTATCTTTGTATTAATGTTATTTTACACATTAGAAGATCATATCCACAGGGTCTAAACTCCACGAATGTGCCTTTGTTTCCTGATTGGCACCTGACTTAGAAGGTTTAGACCAGGCAGTAGGAAAAACTGGACACAGGAGCTTGAGTGAAACCTAGTCCATCAATCTGTTTCTATTTTCTTTGAGTCATGGCTGGCAGTCTGCAGTGCAGTTGGGTTTTCACACATGCCATTATTGTAGTCTCTTGTGGTGTAACACATTTGAAATGAAAATGCTGTTCTTCTAATGCTGTTCAGTCTTGTAGTTCTGCAACTATTTTTAGTTTGCTTGGTTTTAGTGGGTGGGAAAAAGAGTGATCATCATAATATTTTTCAGTTTTTGTTGAGTATCAGAATAATTTTGATACAACAGTGCTAAAAATGAGCAACAGAGCTGTGCCAGTGTAGAAAGAACAGCTTATTTTTAAAGTCTTAATTGTTTTCTATATTGTCTAAATTTTTCTTTGCTATAGCTTTTCTTTCTTATGTTATTGCATGGGTATAATACTTTCCTTAGTAATGCTTACACTGCACTTGTGCTTAAATGCACACTGCTGTTTGGTATATGGTATGTAAAATGAATAAACTAAATAAATGCCATGAACATCTGGCAGTTAGGAATTTGATCTTGTGTTGTTATCTGATAGAAATTTTTATTACATTTTAAAAATAGCATTTCTCACTCTCCTTCCACCAAACCAGTCACCCCCTTATTAAAAGAAGTGGTCAGATCCCTACAGAAAGTGAATGAAGTTTCAAATTTGTGTCCAAAGATGTGAATACAATATTGTAGAATAAAAGGGAGGAATATAATTACTCCATCTTCTTGAGGGGGCTGGGCAGCTGTAATGCTGATTGGTTGGAATGTGCTCTGGACATTTAATTCAGTGTTTGTTCAGCAAGTATATTAGGTTTTATTTTATTTCAGTGTCTGTGGGTTTTGAATATGAGACTTGCCCCAGTCTCATCTTATGGGAGAAGAGGACAGCACTGCTGCAAGGATTCGAACTAGATCCTTCAAACTTAGGAGGATGGTCTCTGGATAAACATCATGTGCTTAATGTCAAGAGTGGTGAGTTAGTTAATTCCATGTGTTTTATGTCTTATATGGAGTTCTGTTTGTGAACAGTCTTTATTTGCATTGTATTTACACTTTCAGAAATGCCATTTCACTCTTTTTGCTTCATCTTTAGCTCAGTAAGGTATGGAACACATTTCATTTGTCAGAATTTTTTTTTCAACAGATTTTTCACTGTTCTGCACGTCATGACTTTCTGAGTCCAAATCTTTACCTTCTATTCTGTTGTTCATTTATTCCTCTGTAAAAACTTTCCTCCTTCCCTGTTTTTCTGATACTAACCACACCTGTTCCTGGTTCCTTTTGTTTTACATTTTTTCACTCTAATCTGAGATGGGACTTAAAAGGAGTATGAGTCTATGACTAGATACTGAATTCCATTTGTCTTTCTCATTTGTCACCTGTTTGTATATTCCTCCCTTCTCTTTGTCTTTCCATATCTTAAGCTGAATGTTTCTGATCCCATATTTTACTCTTTGGGAGCTGAATGCTCAGCGTATCTTTTATTTGATCCCTGTAAAGTGTTGTTTACAGCCTTCCTGCTCATCCCTGCATTAACAAATAGCAAAGTATATTGCTGCTCAATAAATCTAGAGTAGCACTGAGGATGGGCAAGATCGGGCCATTTGAACACACTTGGAGTGTTGGGCAGTGGATCCAACCCTGTTTAAACAGACATTTGGGTAGTGCATGACACTGTTGTCACCTGTGGGGAGCCAGTTACATTAGGATCATACTTTTCATTTCTGAAAGAGCACGAGACTGAAACTTTCCAGCCAGACGTGCACAATTTTTGATGACACTGAAAATGGTCACGCTGTCAGACAATCCACTCTCTTCTTGGAGCAGGGGTCTGCTCTTTGAACAAATATTTTGAAAATAAATCCTATCTTAAAGGTATTTCCTTGAAGCCTAATAAAGATCTGTACCACTAGCTTCCCTCTTGCCTTTTATCACTGATCCTTATAGCCCTTCTGGGAGTTTCATCTTTCTCCTATCTTTTCATTTTCATTTTCTGTGTTATCATCTTCTCTGGTGCCTCCATTTCTCATTTTTCATTTTCCATTAAAAAAAAAGTGTGAAAGACTGAGAGGTGGAAAGAGAACAGTCAGGTTGGCACAAAATTCCAGACAAAATATAATAGAGGAAACTGGAATGAGAGGATGCAGGCAGACAGACAGGGGACACATCTTCTCTGCTGTTTGCCTTCCCAGTTAATATCCCAGTCTAAGCCACAGTGCCAGACCAGAGCTGTGTGGCAGTGTTTTCTTTCATAATGATTACCAAAGGACTCTGGGTGTAGGTTTTGCTGTGTGTGTGTGTGTGTGCTTTTTAACACTGAATCTCATGACACCTTTATTTTCACTACTGCAAAGCCCTTTTGCTCTTCTTGTACCGTTGAAAAACCAAATGATGGAGTCTTTTCAGTGCACAGTTCTTAAGAGCAGCTGTTGAAAAGAGAACAGCCTGAAGTCCCTTGCAATGAATGGTGGTAATAACCACTTCTCCTCTTTGTCATTAGGCATATTGCACAAAGGCAACGGAGAAAATCAGTTTCTAACTCAGCAGCCAGCTGTGATAACCAGCATCATGGGGAATGGGCGTCGGAGAAGCATATCCTGTCCAAGCTGCAATGGTCTGGCAGAAGGAAATAAACTTTTGGCCCCTGTAGCACTAGCAGTGGGTATTGATGGAAGTCTCTTTGTTGGAGATTTTAACTATATCCGGCGTATCTTCCCCTCCAGGAATGTTACAAGCATATTGGAGCTGAGGTAAGGTGTTAAACCTGAGAGCTTCACTTCTGGAGCCTGTGCTCGAATCAGCCTTTACCATTACTTTTTATAATTTTGAAAAACATTGTCACTTTCAACCTATTTAAATTCCAGTGGAGAAATGGGGCACAGAAATGCATAGTTCAAAGTCTGTAGCTTATCAGAGCAGTGACTACAGAGAAGGACTTAAGAGTATAAATCCACAAGCACAAACCATCTCCTCCTGTCTTGTTAGTGATCATTGATACAATCTCCCCTCAGTGCTCTACATCCTTCAGTTTTGTTTGAGAACTACAGAACTGACTGCCCTTAAGTACTGAGCCACAGTGATAAGCAAAGGTGGAACAGTCTCATGAGGCTAGAGGGAAGGTTGTCCTATCTATGCTTTTGAGAGCCACTTTCCCATTCTTGTAAGTCTGTTTCTGCAGGTTGACAAGTGGAGTTCAGGTTGACATACAGAGTCATTTTGCTTCATCAGAACTCTTTTTAAGATTGTAATTCTCTCCCCTGTCCCGTTTCCCCCTCCAACCTTATGATTTGGTCACTTAATAGGAAAGGCATGAGTGTAGAGTGTACCACTTCACCATTTCTGTTCCATCTCCTTTTTCATTCTTCTAGGAGAGGCAAGAGCTATTGCTTCAAACCCTAACTCATGTAACTGGACCTTACATTTACAGCACTGTTGAATACTTGCAGGAAAATGAGGACAAGTGTCGTGCACTGGCTGCGTGCTGACCCTTCTGGAGCCCACTCAGGCAGCAGCATTAGTGCTCCTGGAAATTGGATATAGCTGCAAAGCACATAGAGGGAATTTAGGTCACTAGTTTGGGGTTTTTTTTAATGGTATGACCAATAACCAATTCCTCTGCTTCCACTGTACTTTTAGTTTTTAATTAGTGGGAAAAAGCACAAAATGATTGGACTGTTAAAGAATAGGAGGCTTAGCTCTATTTTACACCTCTCTTCCATTCATGTCATTCTGTTGATGTCACTATTGTGAATTCTGATTCTATATAAGAGAAAAGAGATCTGATTCAGGCCAATTCTACTCTGAAATCACTCTCTGACACCTACCTCATACACCATCAGGCTGCCTCATTATATTTTTTTTTTTTAAAAACAGTCATGGATCATGCAGTGCTTTCTGCTAGCAGCTCAGTGTAAGCCACAGAAGGTAGCTGGCATGGACGTGTGACCTGCTATAAATATTTATATCAATATGCACTAAAACTCTGCATTATATAGAATATGCTAATTTTTATTTTTTTTTCCTAATTTGCTCGGTTCTGTTTAGCTTTCTAGTAAATAGGACTACAACTTTATAGGTGAAAAGAAGCATTTTCAGATTAGGATACTTAAGGTAAAGAGAGATTGAGAGGAAACTTCAGTTTTCGTCATGTGAGAGGGCAAATAGGAAAGGACATCAGTAAAGAAACAGGAGATGGACTTCTTAATCTGCTGCTGTGCACTATCTCCTTTATGAAAGTTTGCTTTCCATAGCACAGTTTCTTTAGCTTCTGTTGTAACTATTACAAATGAACAGTGAAGCTACTGTATTGTGAGTGGTGTTGGACAGCTGCAAAGGACTTGACACTCGGATTTTTAGGATTTACAGCAACATCTTTTGCCCTTTGTTCCTCTAAGGGGAATTAAGATCCATCCCAGCAAACACTGTCTATAGCAGTAATTGTGATTCGCTGCTCATCTTAAAATCTGTATGAGTTACATGGGTTAAGAGTTCAAAGATTCGAGCCATTTAAATATGAATGAGATCAGTCTTTAGCTCATATCAAGTAGCTTGAATAACATTGCAATAGTATGTCCAAAAGTATTACAAACCAAAGACATCACTTTATTTAGATTTCGAAACTATGTTTATGTTTCACATAAATCAATCTAAATCTTGAGTAACTTTGTACATCAGAATATCCCAGTGTGCATATTTCTTCTGCACTGTCCTTTATGAAGGTGCCTGCTTGGAATGGCTAATAGGGATTTTGGCTCAAGGGTTGCATGTCCCACTTAATGCTGGTACTGCAAGTTGGGGGCTGTGCCTCAAGTGCTGAAGCTCAGGAGTCACTTTTACCTCTTTGTTTCATTCAGTGGATATTCCTAAATTATATCAACACAGTGAAACAGTGTGGTGTGGAGAATGTATTAATTTGCTTCTTGGAAGTAGAGGACACTTTTCCCTTGGCTTTGTGTCTGGGCAGTAAACTGTGTATCAGTTAATGCTGTTTATTCCCCATTATACAGTACCTTACTGCTCACTTAGAAGGGGTTTTTTAACCCTGACATTTGCTTTGATAGGCTTCAATAGATACCAAGGAGCATCCAAACTTGCTTTAAGCAATTATTTTAGAGACTGGGAGGAGAGGAACAGAAACTGCATAGTAGAAATTTGTTTAGAAAAAGCTTGTTGGAAAACTATTGAAGAGGTTACTTCCAACTGGCAGACAACTTCCTAAGACCAGTACTTCTCCCTGCCCAGCTCTGTATTCAGAAAACTGCCAGTTTCTCTCACTCCCAGCCCAGAAGATACACATATTTTCAAGTGAAAACTCTTTCAATGGTCCAGAAAGTTTTCTGTATATGAGGGGTGGGGGTGGGGGCAGGGGTATCCTCCTAGGGAACTGCCTTGGAGCTCTGTCCCTCCCAGTTGCTCTTCATCTGTAAACTGAGCTAAGGCTAGTGCTGAAAAGAGAAATCTTCTCCTGTGTCCTTTTGTAAAATAAAACAAATACTATGTTTGCTTTACCATCTATTCTTCAGCTAACTGTTTGTTCTTTTTTCTTCTGTTCTCTTTCTATAAAGAAATAAAGAGTTTAAACATAGGTAAGACATGAGCTCTTTCCCATATAATTTGATATGGTTTGTTTGCTTCATTGTGTTTGCTTTTTGTGTTGTGCTTCTCGTGTAATGTTATGTTCTTCATGTACCATATATAGAAACATTTTTATGTGCTAATTGTGTGTTATGAATATGATAAGCATTAGCAATTATGAAATGCAGTCAAAAAGCAACCAAATAAGTTTTGACAGTAATTAGAAATTTCTAGTAGAATGCAAGTATAATGAACTCCAAGCTAACTTCCAGATAAACACCTCTCCCTGCTGTCTATAATTGGTCTAAATGGTCAAGGTAAACTACAACAGCATTCTCACAAATGCCAGAGAGGTTCACAAAAGCACTAATGACTTCATATAGGTCAAAAACTTATTTTCCAGTCATTAATGATTTTCTGAACCTGCTGTCCTTTGCCATAATTTAGCTTATATTTCTTTTGTCAAATACATTTAACAGTTAGTCAACCTGTGATGCATGCAACCACTAGATGCAGTCATTGTAAGATTCAGGAGGGATGTGTGACCTTTCTGGACGTTAGGAGAAGCAATTTTCCATCATGTCACCTGAGCACTAGGTCTTCTGGGTGGCAGCAGCTTAGGAAATCTCCTTCCATGCCACAGGTGGGACAGGGAGGATGTTCATCCTGGAGAAAATCAAGGGCAAGAAGAAGAAGAGCTATTGTAAACTATTCCATGGTGTCCTGTGCATCACCCTTTTAAAATCATACTTTCCATTTATGTAATAGAAGTTGATTCAATAGATGGTCTGGGTTAAATAGGATCATTTCCCTTGACAGTGTATTTTGGTATAGCAAGTGTAACACCACTAAATATTCTTACATGGATGAATTCATTCACAGTTTGCTAATGATTATTGGTGGTGCTGGAGGCTCCTCGTTCGCTTCAACTAAGCTAAGTCTGTTTTTCAGGTGCTTAGATTCTCTCTGGGCAGCTTCTCTTTTTGGTTAAATGTAAAGAAAAGCTGTTATTGCGCTATTGTGAATTTGATGCACCTGCGAGAAGAACAGGGAGGATAAGCTGGTCCTGCTGGCACTTACTCACAGAGCAGAGTAAGGCTGCAGGTGCTGGTGACCACCACATTCATTCAGGAGGGCTGGAGGCAGAGACATTATTGGCAGAGGCCTCTGAGAGATGCTGAATGCCACAGAAAATCTTTCAAAATAAGGTACAATCCTTAGCCTCCTATAATTCAAGTAAAAGATTACAGTGCCATGGAGAGAAGAGAGGCAGAGGTCTTTAATTGCTCAGACACCAGTTTGAGACATATTGACTACTCATTTATAAACATCCCTGTTTGAGGCAATAGTCTCATCAATCCTATGGGGACACAGTGAGTGCATGTCACCTTCTAGCAATTGTTTTCTGCCTAAGCCCCTCAAAAATTTGTGTGGAGAGTCTTCCACTGTCTGTTCTCTTACAGAGCTCAGGAAAGAGGGAAGGGTGGGTGAGGTGCAACAGGTCTGCAGCTCCAGGGAGCCACTCCCTGATTTGGAACCAAAGCTCAGGGCTGACTCCCTGGCATGACTGCCCTGGGGGATATTGCAGAGGAGAAAAGCAGGGTGAGCTCCATGGACATGCCATGACTGCAGGAGAGGAGAGGGAGATCAGCCTGTGTTCTGCCATTTCTCTTTGCTCTGACTCATCCCTTATCCCATCCTGGTAGCAGCAGGACACACCTGGGGCTAGCTGAGGGCTGAATGGAGGCAGGGCTGTGCTCACTCAGGAGGGCAGACACTGGCTAACAAAATCATGTCCAAAAAGGAGAGACCTTTCCATTCCTGTGCAGTGGCTGCTGCTCCTCTGGGCTCTGTGTGAGCAGCTCTCACCACTGAGACCAGGAAGGGCCCTGTCCCCAGGTGCAAGCAGCTGTGTCTGTGCCCCAGCTCCAATCTGTGCCTGCCTAGTTTTAGAAGGGCCACACAAAAGGCACCAGCTGCAAAAGGGCAGCTTTGAGCTACGTTTGGGTGTATTTGTGAAATAGGGCACACCACCAGTGTCACAGCAGAGCATGTTCTTCAGTGTCAGGACACAGCGTGGTGGAAGAAGAGAGCAGAATCTCAAATCAACAGCAAATGTGCAGCTGTTTGTACGGCTCAGGTACTTGAGAGACTGGAGGAATCTCCTAAGGGGCAAGAACTCCTTTTCTGTGTGGCAAAGATGATTGAGCATTGTTTTGGAGGGATGAGAAGGAATGTGATGAGGGTCTAGCGAAGAGGTGCAGTCTGCTGCTGAAGATAAGGAGAGGAACTTGGGGAATAAGGAGATCATGCTCTAAACTCAAGCATGTCACTAGTCTCCCTGCATAACTTTGTCTCCACCACTTAACCTCTCTGTGCCTCAGTTTCCTCCTCTGTAAAATGGGTGCAATACCCATCTTTTTAAAGTACTCTGAGATCCATGCATGAAATAAACCTGCCAAGTATTTTTTGTTTATTGTATTTCTTCATCTCTAATTTCTACACTCCTAGACTTCAGCAGATGGTATTGCCTCTGCCTACTGAATTGCTATCAAACCAATCTCCTTCCTACTTTCTACAGTTTTAGAACAAACCATTATTGACCTAAAATCATGGCATGTCAAAGACTGGCAGACAGGAAAATAACTGTAGAAAGTGCTATTTTGGGGCCTCCTCATTCCTCCAAATCTGGTCATGACCACAAGACCACAGTTATCTTTGTGTGCCGATGATCCATCTGCCAAAAGCGGCCTTATTATAGTCTGAGCGAGTCTGATCAAGAAATGGCTTATGTCCATCTGAACTTACCTCTGTGTATCCTCACTCTTGGAGATGGGCACTTTTGCCACATGAAACTAGGAGTGTGGATATTTGGAGGCAAATATCTCTGGTTACTGGTAAGTAACCTTCATTTTTTTTCCTTCCTGTCTTCATTTGTCTCCTATGCTTTGAAACCACCATTGACCTTATTTATGCTCACCCATAGGCTCCAAAGGCTGGAAAATTCACATCATGCTTAAAATCCAACTAAATTGAGTTAAACTAGCCAGGCAAGATTTGCAAAATATTTCTGCACTGCAGTTCTGTGTGTGTGAATGTATATATATTGCAAAGATTGACATTTCTCAATTTGCAGATGATTTGCTAAAGTAGTTCCAAAATGTGACAAGCTGTCAAAAAACATATATTCCAGAAGAGAAGCAGCTTTCCATATGAGTGCCCATTCTAATCACAAACTGAGGACCAGTTTTTCGATAACAGAAGGTTTGGAGTTAAAGTCAGACACTTGGGGTCTCTGGTTTTAGTTATAACCAACTTCATCTGCCATAAATGAGATTCTTGATAAGAATGAATGAGACCAAATTTGCTTTAGGAATAAATTTGTTATGCCTCTGCCTCCTATTTATACAGGACCTCACAAATCTTGTGGCGTAATCTAAGTAACTCAGAAGCTGAGTCTTTGATCTTACTCCTATGACTTCTGCTTCCAAAGGAAGTTAAACAAGGTAGTGGGGAGGGGGGAAACAGATAAGCCGAAGAGAATTGACCTGGAGCAGATCTAAAGGGCTAAAGAGATCAAGAGGAAAGACTGCTGTGCAGCTCTGGCTTATTGGGCTCTGCTGTGCAAGGTTCAGTGCAGAAGGATGAGTGAAATTTAAAATGACAATCCCTCTGAACACTGGCCAGGCCCTAATCAAGTTAGGTCTTCAGATGATGGTCCTTCAGACCTCAGCTCTGTATGAAGGTGTCAGACTTTCTTTCCAGATCTTTCTGTGCCTGATGAGTATCCAAGCTCTGAAAGCCTGTGAAGTTTCTAGACTGCTCAGCTGTTTCTGTTTTATGCTTTCTTTCTCTCTAAAGCAACAATCCCGCTCATAAATACTATCTGGCCGTGGACCCTGTTTCAGGCTCACTCTACGTATCGGACACCAATAGTCGACGGATATACAGAGTCAAGTCCCTCACAGGCACCAAAGACCTCGCGGGTAACTCTGAAGTGGTAGCAGGGACGGGAGAGCAGTGCCTGCCCTTTGACGAAGCCAGATGTGGGGATGGAGGGAAGGCAGTGGACGCAACCCTAATGAGCCCTCGAGGTAAAGCGGGAAAAGAAGCCGGAGAAAATGACTGCGTGTGGCTAGGCTGGATGTGGAAATAATTATCTGGCAATTAAATCACTCCTTGCTCGGTGATTTTTATTCTGGGCTTTAATTACAGTGGATTGGCAAGTGCTCGTGCTTTGTTTAGTTAAAGCAAACTTTATTACCCCAACACTGAGTGCTGCAAAAGGAGAACAGAACACAAATTAGCAGGGTACTGCTCACTCCGAGAAGCAAGTGTGTAAACTGGGAAACAAATTACTGCTTGAGATACGGTCTTTGGGGAGAAAAACTGCCTGATGTGGCTTTTTTCTGAGTTTTTATTCTATGCATCTCCTTTTTCTTCAGAGTCAGAGAAAAGAAAATTAAAGGGTTTTTGCCCTTTGCAGTTTGTAATTTTTAACAAAAAGTTTTCAGGATGATCTAGAGATTTAGGGAATGTGTTTCTTTTTAAGGCTTTTTTTTGCTCTGTTCTTTCATCTTAATTGTAAGGATGAATTAATCAGGTGTATTGCCAGGTGTTTCACACATCAGTAGCTGAGAATAACTAGATGATCATGAAAGCGAAGAAAAATGGAAGGTCCTGTTCCTTTGTATAGGAAGTAGTTTCAGTTAATCTGTAGAAGTTAAGAAGATGAAGCTGTATCTTCTCTCACTGACCAATAGGATGAGCGCTGCAACCATTTGAAGATGGAATTTTTAGATCAATATTTTATTTTCAGCCCGAGAAACGGACAAGGCAGTGCGCCAAATCAAAGCAGGAAAGGCAAGTGAGAAAAAGGCTGCCCTCCTTCCCAACCGGCAGCAGCATCCGTCTGTTCCTCCGAGGGAGCACCCTTTCATTCTGTGCCTTTCCTCTCTAAGGACTCCCAGTGTGACAGGCATTGAACCTTCCCTTTTTTTCTAGGCTGGCAACCCCTGTGTCTTCATCTGGAAACACCAGATGTTCTTCCCGTATTTTTAAATGGCAACAGGTCAAAGAATTAAAAAACATCCGGAAATAATACAATGCCCTGCTAGTTTTTAAAAAGTTTTAAAGGAATTCTAAAAGATTTCTAGGAATTCTTCATCCTCATTAGATCCTTCTGATGAAGAAAGCAAAGCCTGAAATTTCTGAGAGTTAAGCTTAGGAGATAGTTTTTAATTGGGTTTGTGTAATATATCATACAGAGCTGGAATTTAGAAATAAGCTGAGGCATTCTGCTGGCTCTTTGGCATGTTTGGGGTTTCTGTGGTTTTCTTCAAAGCCCTGAAAGATAAACCTGCTTGGTGCCATTTATCTGGCAGAACTGTGGATACTTGGAGGGTTCCAGAACCTGTGCTCAAGTTGGGAGGGAGAAAAGAACAGGGGAAGTGAACAAATGCCACCATCTCGTCAGTAAGAGGAAGTCTGCCTCAAAGCCAGGGACCTCACTGCTGCACTGATGCCTGGGTTTTATATTTGCAGGAATTGCAGTGGATAAGTATGGACTCATGTATTTTGTTGATGCCACTATGATTAGAAAAGTGGATCAGAACGGAATTATATCAACCCTGCTGGGCTCCAATGACCTAACTGCTGTTCGACCTCTCAGCTGTGATTCCAGCATGGATGTCACCCAGGTAGGCTCTTACTGCATTTCACTTCTCTGCCTTAGAAGAAATGGGCATCTATTTTGGATGACTGCCTGGCCACTTAAGAAATACATTATGCAGCACAAGATGATAGCATATTTGATTCGTTACTGAAATGAGCGAACCATCCTTTTTACTGTGGCTAACACAGGTTATTTATGCAACTGTAGAGAAATAAGGTTGAGATAATGGGAGTTATTGTCTTAATTGCCTGTTTTTCTGTAATTATTGTAGAGCTTCCACAATGTAGCATTCATTCTTTGCACAGAAACACAATTAGCCAAAGTTACGACCGCACGTAGCTTTAATATTTCTGAGAAACAAAATCATTGTTTGAAATAGTTGCCGTTCATGACTTGGTTTCATGATTTACGCTGATAAACCCCTCACTAATTTGCTGTTGTTACACATGGAATTTTAAACACTAGAAGTGTACTTTTCAGTTACGAGTTTTACAGTAATAATTTGTGCAACTCATAGGTACGGCTGGAGTGGCCTACTGATCTCGCTGTCAATCCCATGGACAACTCCCTTTATGTCCTAGAGAACAATGTTATTTTACGGATCACAGAAAACCATCAAGTTAGCATTATTGCTGGACGCCCCATGCACTGCCAGGTTCCTGGTATAGACTACTCTCTTAGCAAACTGGCTATTCATTCTGCACTTGAATCAGCCAGTGCCATTGCCATCTCACACACAGGAGTTCTTTACATCAGTGAGACAGATGAAAAAAAAATTAATCGGCTACGCCAGGTAACTACCAATGGAGAAATATGCCTTCTTGCAGGGGCAGCTTCAGACTGTGATTGCAAAAATGATGTCAACTGTAATTGCTATGCTGGGGATGATGGGTATGCCACTGATGCCATCTTAAATTCACCATCTTCCTTAGCTGTGGCCCCAGATGGTACCATCTACATAGCTGATCTTGGAAATATCCGCATTAGGGCTGTCAGTAAAAACAGGCCCATTCTTAATTCCTTTAACCAATATGAAGCTGCATCTCCAGGAGAACAGGAGCTGTATGTCTTCAATGCTGATGGGATTCACCAGTACACTCTCAGCCTTGTTACCGGGGAGTACTTGTACAATTTCACCTATAGCAGCGATAACGATGTCACGGAGGTGATGGACAACAATGGCAACTCCTTGAAGGTCCGTCGGGATGCCAGTGGGATGCCCCGCCATTTACTGATGCCGGATAATCAGATTGTCACGCTGGCTGTTGGCACTAATGGTGGACTCAAGCTAGTCTCAACACAGACCCTGGAGCTCGGATTAATGACATATAACGGAAACAGTGGTCTCTTAGCAACGAAGAGTGATGAAACAGGATGGACAACATTTTATGAGTAAGAATGTTTTTGGATATATTAAGCGTACATTTATTTTTCAAATGGTAGTGAGTAGGCCCTGAACTGACCCTGCTGCAATTTGTTGTAGGTTTTTCACTGATACCAAATGAGGCCGTTGCACCTCAGTCTAGTTTGATGCTGGAAATGGTTAAGTGGCTTCTTGATTGCATCAGTTTGGGTCCTTTGGGTGGGTACTGATCCACCTAAATCCCTGCCCGTGGTTTGGGTTCAGGGCAGCTCATCCACCTCCAGCACGAAGGACTGTGTGCCACGTCCAGAGCCTCGTGTCAGTTAACCTGCTCTTAGCTCTGATAGTGCACAGCCAGAGCAGCCCCCAGCACTGCGGCTCCCGCTGAGCTGCCTCTCTCTAGGAACCCTCATGCTGCAGCTTCTTTTGGAACTCAAATTATCTGTCTTTCTGTTCAGACTCATATATAACTCATGGTTGTTAAAATGTTGATTAACTTCACTGATTGTTCATTCTTGAGACAAGTGAGGAAATTAGATCCCCAGCTATCTGTCAGACCCCTGGTGTAACTTCCATAATTTGTAGATAACCCAAAAGCACACTGGTGTTCATAAGCGTATAGATTAAATAGACAGAACCTCCTCTTTAAATGAAATCCATCTGAAGAATTGAAGTTCAAAAGTATATTAAAAATCTAGAAAAACTAGTCAGATTTTTATTAATATTTATCTTATTCTTAGTAGTCTGCCATTTTTTTCATCGCAACAATTTTAAAAATAAAAGCTAAACGATACATTGAAAAAATATATTTAACTTATCAGTATGGCAAGTCTGATGCCATATATTTTTAAAAATAGTTAATGAATGCTTAATGAATATCATTCCTTAGATTAGCGAGTAGAAGATATGAATAGGTCTTTGTATTTCATTTTAAATGGCAGTCTTATTTTCAAGGTTACAGACTAGCAATGACACACACCTCTTTTGGTTTAGTAATGCATTCAGCTTGGCCACCACTCTCTCTCTGTTTAGAGATAACACAAGTAACGCAGGAATAAAAAGAACTGTATTCAATCTGCTCAGAATATCTCTAAATCAGCTCTGCACATCAATACTTTGTCCACGCTGCCTTTGGTTCCCGTACGAAGGAAAGCAGTGCCCTCTCGTGGGGCCCTGCACACCAAACCACTGATTCCTCGTCCAGGCTGGGCTTAGTCCCTTCCTTAATATTTTGCAAATATTATTTCTTTACCACAATTTTGTTACAACAATAGTCCAGTTATGTGACCATATCAAGGTGTTACCTGCTGATTACAAGCTCACTGGACTAGGGAGAATAAAATTTCACATTATCGCTGATGAGATGCCGATGCCCTTCTAGGTAGGTTTTTCTGTTGTTTTTTCCCCAATAGGTAGCTCAAGATTCCGTCATATAAATTAGTTATTTCTCAAAATGCCATTAATTGTAGAAAACTAAATAGTGAAGTAATTTGAAATGCTACATGAAAATCAATGAAACATTATTAAAAAAGGTCATCAGAAAGTTACCAGTCACAAAACTGATACAGCTGGTGTCTGAGAATCATAGCAAGGAGGAAGTTAGCATGATTCATTAGAAAAACTGTATTATGAGTCCTCAGGAAATATAGAAGGTAGGGGCTTTGATGTCTTACTGACATCAGCTGAAAATATCTTTTAATGTGTATATAGTGCTGCAATTTTTTTTTTCCAAGGTTAAATAAGAAAAGATGTGCAACTTTTGCCTCAGGTCAGTGAAAGTTTAGTAATATATTTAGGTCTAAATAGTACAGCCTGAGGTACTGTCTTAGCTAATTAGTAACTTTGATGAGGCAGCAGAAATAACTTACTTTCTCCCAGCTTTGTACATACATTCTCATAAGCACAGAGCCCATAGGTGAGAGGACAGTATAGACACATTATTTAAATCAAATTTAGAAACCTAAACAATCACGGTCCACAGTCGCCCCATACTGGTTTCTGTTTGTTCTTCAAAGCAACTCCTAAGGGAAAATTGTGTATTCATCATTCTGCAATTTATTTTGGTAGCTATAAGTTAATATCAATTGAAGATGAAAGAAAAATTTAGCTAATGAGAGTTTATAAGGACAACAAAATCTCTTTCTGTGCCATTACATTCATGCATTCATACATACATAATCAGCACCCAAAATTGTTAATATGGAAGCAGAACTAGAAAAGAAGTCTTCTAAGTAGTAAAATACTACATGAACTAAAGTTCTTATGAAAAATTTATTTCAGTGCATTTATATCAACCAGATGTTGAAGTGCTGTGCTATTTTATTGGGTCTGTTCCTTTCATTTATCTGAAACTTTAGCCTGGAAACGCTCTCAGAATTAAATTTGTGCAGTTCATCTAGGTGTGCATGTGCATATGCAGAGAAATGCCGACACAAGCAGGTTGTGTGTGTGTCTATACACACTCCATATGTGTATTCTATAGATAGCACCTGTGTACGTGCAGGCAGCTCATTTGCAGTAGGAACAGGCAAGGCTCTTCAATAATAGAACAGCTACCAGCAGGCTCACACGGGGTAATTTAAGCTTGGTTTGGGCACGAAGCACGGATCTTTGAAGCAGGTTCCCAGTGGTGTTCCACTGGGTCTAGAGAGCATCCTATGAGAATGCTGCAGTTTGCTTCTTGAATCAGGTTTTATAAGGGCGAGAAAATGGGGGTGTATGGAAATGTATGCGGGTCTGTGCCTCACCCAGCTCTGTGTTAAGTCAAAAGCTGCTGTCCCCCCTTTCTGCAGAGCTGGATGTGGCTCTGTCCTGGCTGCTGCTGTTGGGCAGCACCCACTTAAACCTCAGAGATCAGGATGCTGGCAGCAAAAATTGCCTAAGCTGTAGAGGTGCCATAACACCGGCCATGGGAAGGCAGCCTTCAGGGCACTGTCACAGGCTTGCTGAAGGGATGCACAGGTCAGATGCTTGTAGCTGCCTGAGGAGGTGACAAGTGCTCTGTGGGTGTGTTGGGTGGCCCAGCACCCTGGGATGATGGCTCTGGAAGGCTCGGAGCCCCTTGGCTGGCAGAAACAACCAATAGCTCTGTGCCTGCCCTGGTGCCACCCAGAGCTGTCCTGGGAAACCTTTACCTTCTGGGGACACTTGGTTGCAGTTAGCAATGTGCTGGTGAGTTAGCAGTGGGCACAAGGAGACGCTGCTGTTTTTTAAGATAGCGGCATTAAGAAAGGTTGTCTCCCCTCGTAATTTTATGAGTAGAAAAACTTGGGATGAAACCTGACTCTAACTGAAGTCAGGAACAAAGGCTCAGGACTTTCAGTGTACCCAGAGCCCACCTCATTTGAAGATACAAAAGTTGCCATATCAGATCTGATTACCCCAGCCTTGATGCTGTCTCATAGCCTGTGATAGGTAGTGACTTCGTCTGAAGAAGATACCAAGAAGTCCCAGGTCAGTTAGTATATTTTCCATTGCACATTTTCTTTTTTACTTCATCAGACCCAGGTTCGTGACATGGAGAAGAAAGGAATATAATAATTTAATTCCTATATAGTTTATTCTGAGTATTCAGATAAATGGCTGGGTGTTGTAGTCTACTGAGTGTTTTCTCTCACATAGTACATAAATTAAAAAAACAAAAAAACAAAAAACAACCCTCAGGAATATGTCAGTTAGATTTTGTAGTACATAAAAGGTTTCTGTTTTATTAATTTTACATTTTTTACCTTTAAGGTATTTTTAATAGGA
Organism: Scytalopus superciliaris; assembly: GCA_013400415.1. Lineage (NCBI taxonomy): Eukaryota > Metazoa > Chordata > Aves > Passeriformes > Rhinocryptidae > Scytalopus > Scytalopus superciliaris. Next base: position 2,482,406 of record VXBX01007795.1, read on the forward strand.
TTTTATTCATGCAATGGACAAAGTAGAAATGCCTTCTTTATGTATTGGTATCACAGTATGTATATATCATTTAAGCAGTGAATATATTGTATATCTAGCTCATAAACTAAATGTTCTGCAGATCTTCATGAAGAGCACTTTTGTATGTGTTAAGTGTGCCCATCATTTGCTTATAAGCCCTTTTAATCTCTGCTGTTGCTGATTTCAAAACTGGGACCAGCACTGGGAAACATGCCCCATGGCAGGGGCAAAACCCTGATTTCTTGAAATAGCACTGGAATATTTTCATTTTTCTGCTTCAGTCTCTGTACATTCACATCCATATTTACTTTTTAGACTGCCCTTGCACTTTGAACAGAGATTTCCAGTGAGTAGCCCACAGCAATCCCCAGGAATTTTTCGTAGGTTAATTAAAAACCCAGAAATGTGAATGAAGAGTTTAAATTAATGTCTCATTTGCATTGCCTAAAATATATTTGCTGATGGGGAATTTCACCAGCCATTTTTCTGAAAGTTCACCAAGCACTGCACAGTCACTCTGAAGCTACTCCTAGACTTTGCTAGTTTGTCCTAAACAACATCACAGAATCCCATTGTCTCTGCTGTAATATTTGGCATGTAAGTCTTTCATCATTCTGCTCATCACTAAACATACCACATACAGACTCTAAGAGAGCATCTCATTATTAACCTTTGCGATTTTTGAAACTGTCCATTTTTTGGTACTTTTTCTTTTTCCTTGGTTCCATTTAGATGGATGCTTGGCTGGATCAAGTTCCTCCCTCACCTCTACTTTTTGAGTACTTTTCAATTTTTTTTTTTTTTCCCTGAAGACCGTTATAAAGATTTCACCAAATCCCCTTTCATAGATTATCTCAACGTATTATCTTTTATCCAGTATCTTGCTGATACGATAAATACATATGTATGTGTGGAGAGAAAGGTCTGATTTTTCTTGAGAAAAATCATGCTGCTTTACCTCTTTGATCCTGAACTGCTTAAATGAACACAATGTATTATTGGTCCCTTTTAGGTCGCATGATGCTTTGTTTTATTGATTTCCTTCTTTGCCTAATACTTCCATTGGTTCTGGTAAGGCTTGTTGCTCCACAGGTGAATTTTTTTTTTTTCCTTCCTCCCCAATATTCACTTGAATGGGTGCAACCATTTGCAATGGATCTGAAAGTCAAATATTTTGTTTGTAATCACTGAGGAGCCAGTCTGTGTATTAACTTTGGAGATGTGCTGTACAGTTCAGGTGGCATAGTTTGAGGTTTCAGAATGATTTAATTGTAAAGCCGTGTTGAAAGCACTGATTTTTTTTCATCTTTCCAGCTAACCATGACGTACAAAGAAGCGAGCGGGCTCCGTGGTACTAAACGTGCTCCTCTTCTCTTCTGTTACTCACAGGCAATGCAATGGATTTACCAGTTCTCTTCCAGGCTTCCCGCTCCCTGGATTTCTACGTTCGAAGGATGAGCAGTTGGTTTCAATCTCTGCCTAAACCTTTCCCTTTATCTACACAGGACATTTTTTCTTGCCTTTCTGTGCGCTCTGGTAGTGGCTGGGTGAGAGACTCTTGCACGAGTAGAGAGCTGCAGCAAGCACACTGGCAGACTGGAATGCTGATTTTGTTTCAGGTCCCCATTTCTTGCCCTTAAGATCCAAGGGATTGCTTCTTTAGCTTATGTATGCACACAGATAGAGCATACTAGAGGAAAGGGAGAAATGGTATGATTTGATTTCCAGCAGCATTCCTTCTTTCCCCCCTCCTCAGGCTTTATACTTCTAAATAAATTAAACTCAATAAACTCATGGAGAGCAGCCCTTTTTATTTATTTTTTTATTATTTTTTTTTTATCTTTATGCCTCTGGAGCACTTAACTCATCTTCTAAGGTCTATTCTGAGTGCTGACTGCTGCCCTTTGTGCAACTCCAACCTATCCCGTGCTTTTCATCTTTCATCTTTGTGAGCCAAAATACTGACCCCAAAATGCAGTTCAATACCACAGATAAGATGGAAATGAAATTATTATGTTCTCAAGCTGATTTCTTTTTTAGTCCTTTATGGCAAGTTTATTCCTTGATATGTCATTAAAGACCATGCTTAGTTTCCACTAAGTATTCAATTGCAAATATGCAGTGTATGCAATTCTATATTGTAGTGTCCACCAGAAGTCCACTTCCTTAGAGTGAAATGCAACTATTAAAATGCATCTTAATTTACTAATTATAATTGTTTGAGCCAAATATCACTTTGTATATTCATAATAATTTAATTAATGTAATAATTTAAAATATGGATTTTCACCCATGTAGTTGAGATTAGTATCTCTAAAAATATATTATTCTATCATTATAGACTCTTTCAAGAACAGAGAAATAGATATGGCCAGGATGTTCTTGAAAATCTGTTTCATTCTGGGGGGTTTTTTTTGCACAAATGTGGTGCATTATTAATACATGGGGTATTGAAATGAACATATATCCTCATGCTTTTTTGCTCTCACTAACTTTTCTATTAGCTATGATCATGAAGGGCGTCTGACCAATGTAACACGTCCCACTGGAGTGGTAACTAGCCTTCATCGAGAGATGGAAAAGTCTATTACCATCGACATTGAGAATTCTAATCGGGATGACGATGTCACGGTCATCACAAATCTCTCCTCTGTGGAGGCTTCCTATACAGTTGTTCAAGGTACCAAAGCACACTTCTCAGCACACCTCCTAAGCACACACACACAGCTTGAGAAAAAGAGTCGTGTCATTAGTACACTTATGAGCAGGGGGAATGTTGTGTAAGGTTTGCAAGAAAATCTCCAGTAAAGCTTATTCCTAAAATGACAGGTCTTCAGGACAGGTAAGAGACATTTCACAGTCATGCTTTGTGCCAAGGATGTATGGTCACTGTCTCCTGGGGAAAGTTAGTCCTGCCAAACTGCCTCTTGGGTCAGGGTCACTGTACTCATATTTCTCTGTACTGCATTGGAAAATTGGCTCTGACTTCAGTGCCACAGAGATGCAGCCTGACTGCTGGATCCTGCCTGGGAGGAGATCCTTCTAGAGAGCCTCAGAGAAATGAAATCTTCCAAATTTGTACCCTGCCATTAGTTACAGAGTAGAACAATCAGGGCAGGGGATGATCACTTCTGAGAGCAGTGTTACAGCCCAAGTGTGGCAGGAGGCATGAGCAGCACAGGGACCCAGTGTTTGTGTAGAGCTTTCCAGCACCACCCAGGCATTGTATCTGATGGAGCAAAACCAGCCAGTAATCAAAGATAGGCTGAAAGGAATTTGGTGAGTGATGGGGCTTTTTAATTAAGATATAATGTCACCGGAATGAGAATATCATCATCAAACAATAGTCTCCTCCTGACATAAATGTCAACATTTAGAGACTATTATACCGTGACAGGTCTGGTTACAAAGACTTTATTTCTCTTATACCAGATGATTAATTGCGTAGATGCTGTCTTTCTGTCAGGCAAATATTGATGCTTTGCTGACAGCTGCACACTGTAGCACTCTGCCCTGGCTCAGAATGGACGTGGCTGTGTCACACAGCTGGAGAGCCACACGGCCTCAGGAGCACAGGAATTTTCTGTAACTCTTCTCTGACAGCCCAGAGCCAGGTGTGCACATCAGGCCAGTGTGGTTCTGCTGGGGAGGAGGGAAGGACTCTGGCTGCCAGCTGGCACTGCTGGAGCCTCACACCTTGAGGATTTAAAGCCAAACTCTAATTCTGTACAAAAAAGCCTTTGCTTGGAGACAGTTTTTAAACAGAGGGAAGGAAAAAGAAGAGTTGCTTACTTCTTCCTGCTTCTAAAGAGTCCAGCATTCTTTTTTCCTTTTGTCCTGGAGTTTAATGGTTTGTTGTTTATCCAGCAGTTCAGTTTTCAGTTTTTGTTCATATCAGAAATAAATCATGTGGTTGAACACATATCACTGTGCATTTTGATTCACAATTAAGGCTGAAGGGAAAACGTAATGAAATAAACACAGTATCTCTCTGCAGGCTCACTGTTACACTACTGTTCTTTACATGAATCAGTAACATCTGTAATTTCCACCATAGTACCACGTAAATGGTAATTGCAGGCTGACTTCATTTAACATCAACAGGAGTGCAATAAAAAACCAATCAAATTAAGCTATATGTTTTCTTTATGACTGGAGTAGCTAAATTATTTTCTTTTCATTATTGCTGTAGATCAAGTGAGGAACAGCTACCAGCTCTGTAATAATGGTACTTTGAGAGTGATGTATGCCAATGGCATGAGCATTAGCTTTCACAGCGAACCTCATGTCCTGGCTGGGACTGTGACTCCCACCATAGGACGATGTAATATTTCTCTACCAATGGAAAATGGTTTAAACTCAATTGAATGGCGTCTGAGGAAGGAACAGATTAAAGGCAAAGTGACTGTGTTTGGAAGAAAGCTCAGGGTAAGTAGAATCTGTTGTTATAATAATGATCTTTTCCTCTTTGGGCAAAAAATCAATCTTGTATTTTGAAGGACATGCCTTCCCTATTTTTACTTGCTAAGAATGTACAGTTGTGGGATTGTCTTTGGTATGACATGCTTTGCTCTGAGAGGTCAGTTAGCTGAGTGGGATCATCTGCTGCAATCAGCTTTCTGTAGAAACTTCATTACTAAAAGTATGCCAAAAGAGATTGGTAAAAATACCCAAAATATTACAGAATCGTAGAATCAGCTAGGTTGGAAGAGACTTTCAAAATCATCTAGTCCAGCTGTTAACTGAGCACCCCCTTAACCACCCCTAAAGCACAACCCCAAGTGCCATACCCAGATGCTTCTCAGAACACTTGCAGAGATGGTGACTCCACCGCCTCCCTGGGCAACTTATTCCAATGCCTGACCACTCTTTTAGTGAAAAAAGGTTTTAAAATATCTAATCTGAACCTTCTGTTGTGCAACTTAAGGCCATTTATTTCCTCTCACCCTTTCGCTTGAGACTCGGCAGAAGAGACTGACCCTCAACCCGGCGCCTCCTTTCAGGGAGTTGCAGAGAGCGATGAGGTCCCCCTGAAGGAGGTGGGAGGTGGGAATCTGAGTGCTCACCGTTTGTAACCAGTTGGTGCTGTGGAGCAAACACAACTGCAGCCTGAGCATTCTGCTGCTGTAAAATCCCCTCACAGGCTCACTGAGACAGGCGTGTTGTGTTTATTCCCTTTCCCAAATGGCACAATTGGAAAATAATTGCTATAATTACAAAGTCATAAGCATAGGATAAGAAAGACACTCAGGTCATGTAATCCATCCCCTGCCAAATCAAAGAGCTGCTGCAGCTGGATTAGTCCCATTCTGTGCTTAGCTGGCCTGTTTTTCTCCCTCTTCAGTATGTAAACTTTCACTGGCTGCTTCAATATGTGTAGTTTTGGAAGGGTTTTGAGAAAACAAACGTAGTGCCAATCAAGTCCTCATTTTTTTAGTAATTGTTTCAACATCACTGAACATGAGATACAGTTCTGCATGATCAAGATGATGTATTAAATGCAACATATGTAAACAATTATGTGGTGATTTACAAAAGAAAAAAAATAACTTGGATGTTAAATTTTGGTATTTTCCTATTGCTTAGCATCTAATTCCCAGTGTTAACAACTCTCCTTATTCTCACAAATGCTCAGAATGTACTTATTGGGGAGGGGGGGAAGGTTAGACAAAAAATGGAATGAGATTAGCAGCTAATCCTTAATGACTAAATTTCATGGCTGTGTAATTGATTTTTGATGTGTTGACCTGCAGCGGTTGATTATAAGTGGAAAATAGATCAGCTCTGCATTTGGACTGGGTGTTCAAAACAAAAATAAATAGGACCCTGAAATGAAATTGCTGTAATCCTAACTCTCAATACTAAAAATTTAATAGAGGTACTTGTGGTAATTAGCTGAAGTTAAACACATCTTAGAGCTGAAACCTTGCCTGAGATAGATTTTCTTGCATCGTGTTTATGCAAATCAAAACAATGCTTTATCTAGCAACACCTCAACATTTAATTGTCTGGTGTTAGTTCCTGTAACAATAATCACATATCCATTTAGCTCTTTTAAATGAAAATCACTATGAGATTATCACAGGTTGAGTGGACTGAAAATGAAATTCAAAAACGAGGGAGAAAGCAGAGAATTTATTTGCATCTCATTTATTCTAATTCATCTTTATAAATTGTTTAGTCAACGAAACAGAGCAAGTGTGTTGGAACGTTGAGGGGAGCAGGTGGCAGACAGGGACAGCTGTGGCACGTAGTGATACAACCTGCAGAGGTGAGAGAGCGTGTGGGGCCACCTCCTGCATCCTCAGTTCAGAATCAGGTGGTCATTCTGTGGGATTCATCTCTCAGGGGCGTATTTCACCTCTCAGTACTGTCAGCAGGAGCTGCTGGAGCACATGCCCCTGTTCTGCAGTACTGAAAGGGGGCTCGTAAGAACGATGGGGACAGACTTCTAGCAGGGTCTGTTGTGACAGGACTGGGGGCTGGTGGTTTAAAACTAAAAGAGGGTGGATCTAGAGTAGTTATAAAGAATAAATCTTCTACGGTGAGGGTGGTGAAGCACTGGCACAGGTTGCCCAGAGAGGTGGTAGATGGCCCATCCCTGGAAATACTGAAGGTCAGGTTGGACTCTGCATAGCCTGTTCCAGTTGAAGATGTTCCTGCTCACTGCAGGGGTTGTACTGGGTGATCTTTAAAGGTCCCTCCCAACCCAAAATATCTGATGATTCTGTGGGTCTCGTCACGTAGTGCTGCTCCCCATGGCCCCAGCTCTGCTTGTCTGTGCGTGTCAGCCTCTGCACACACACCTGGCAGACCTCACTGACCCGAGAAGGGAAGACCTGCACTTCACCTTTATCTTATCCCACTCACTGCCCGCCACTGTTTTATGCACCACGCATTCAGTGTCTTATGGTAGCTCCAGAGAAAGCCTTGATAAGATTCCCTTCTGAAGAGTTTTTGTTGCAGTGCAGCATCACCTAAGTGATTTTTGTGGCCAGACCTTCCCAGGGCACAAAGGGCACATCCCCACAGCCACCTCAGCAGCACCTGAGGGAAAACCAGATGTGCACGTGGGTCGTGGACAAAAGAGAAGGGGCTTGTCAAGTAATCTGCAGTTGTGATAATTGTAACTGTTATTACTGTTCCCAGGAAGAGTGGGAGTTAGGCAGCCTGTTTGGGTTTCTATATAATTAATATGATACTGCAATTACACTCTCTGGTTTTACTTATTTTACAAATGCAAGTGAAGTTAGGAGATTATCCAAGCAGGTGATGTTTGTGTGTGCATCTCCAAGTGATGTTTGCGTGTGTGCACAGCTCTTGTATGTGTAATCTTTAAAAAAAAAAAAAAACCTACTAATTTTGTTTTCTGTGGCAAAAAACCTAATAACTGTTATAATGTTCTTGAGAAAAGGGAGAACACCTGGATCAGAGTTTCCTACATGCAGTTACTGTAATGGAGGGAAGGAACCCCAGAAATCCCAACTGCATTATGAAGCTTCAGAAATTACAAAAAAAGCCAAAACAGAAACTAACAAAACTCCAAAAGCTAAAATTCAGTGCATAATCTTTCTGAAACATTTTTTTTTTTTTTCCTTTTAGAAAAATCTGTCCATCCTTTAGAAATTGGGATCTGTCAGTCATATACTAACCCTTTAATTCTATAGCTAAATGTTTTTGGGAAGTGAAAGCCCTCTTCTGCTAATGGAAAGGGTTTTGTTATGTCTCTGTCATCAGGATGGATCCTACAAAACAAGAGTAACCAGTTAAGAAACTACTGATGTTGAGTTTGGCTTCCCTGGCTTTGCTTTCATTACAGTGGGAGAGCAGAATATGATTTATTTTGCCCCAAGGTGTTTTAAGAAAAATACCTTATCTTTTCTTTGAATCATAGGAGAAGTTGCTGGGATAACCTTTGGGAAAACCTACAGAAGAGAGCTTTTTTCCTAGTAATTGCCCACCGAGGAAATGCAAACTGTTAAAGAGATAAATTTTATTAATGGAAAAAATTAGGATAATGAGCAATAATTTGAAATAATTATTTCTTTACAAACACAAAATTGTATTAATTTTAAATGTGCTTTCTGTGTAACTGATTTCCTACTGAGCTGGTTGGGGTGGGAATTGGGTTTACCCTTGCCAGTGAATATATCTCAGAATAACTTTTATGTCCTTAAGAAAGGCTCAGGGTTAATTTACATATTGTTTGATGTGCAGTTTAATTTTGGGTGAGAGAAAGCATTGCTTAATCAAAGCCACTGTAAAATATAAACTGAAGAACAAATTCCCAGAAATTGATGAATACTTTTTAAGTAGTCATTGCTCTCAAATTGTATCTAATTTAAAGACTTCTACTTTATTAATGATGCATCTACAATTAAATTACTTAAGAAGCTTTATCAGATTACAGCATTAGCCTGAATTCTATGGCTTAGCCCCCAGTGAATGTATTTATGCATCTCTCATTATAACACTCTCACTAGAAGCCTCTCCATTTGGCATTCTTATTCTCCTTTGCTTGTTTGGCTCTTTTACTTAAATAAATAAATAAATAAATCTGGCACTGAGACACTTCACGCTGTACTTGGAATGAAAATTATAATGAAAGAAATCAAAACAAAAAGAGAGAGAGGAAAAGAAAAAAATATTTAAATATTGAATGTAATTATTTGGCATTTTTGTTTTTCAACACTAGAAGTCCATCTTTCCCAGCCTGTTTGATCAGGATTTTTAAACAGGAGAAATGAAACCCATCCCAAGTGATTGGGTTGCTGAAGGATCTATTGAATATTTGGAAAACAAATGAAGAAGACAATAAATGAATGGATTCTAAGCAGGGCATTGGAATTACAGAAGCCAAGTGGCTAAACCTCAGTGAAGAAACAAAATTATAATTTCTTTTGTTGTTCTTAGAGTGATTGTAGGAAAAAAGGCAAAAAACTATTGATGGCAGAAGTAGAAAAATTAATTCCACGCAAAATAATTAATTTCTCTGCCTTTTAAGACCTCAGTGGACCGACTGCCTATTTTGGCCATCGGGGAAGCCTTTCTCTCTAGGATATCATTTCCCATGTTGCAGGGAGATGGGAATTATCCCAGCAAAACACTCAAAAAATCACATATTTGAGTGTACTAAGAAGTAGGAAGCAAAAGCCAGTTATCAGGAAGACGTCCTACCCTTTTCAAAGTGGATTTCTCTGTTGTGCATGCTGTAAATCCAGAGGGACGGCGTGCCCGCCACCCCCCGAGTGCAGCCTCCTTTCCTTCCCCTCCCCAGGTGCACGGCAGGAATTTACTGTCCATCGACTACGACCGGAACATCCGCACGGAGAAGATCTACGACGACCACCGTAAATTCACCCTGCGGATCATCTACGACCAGCTGGGCCGGCCCTTCCTGTGGCTGCCCAGCAGTGGCCTGGCCGCTGTGAACGTGTCCTACTTCCTCAACGGGCGCCTGGCCGGGCTCCAGCGCGGAGCCATGAGCGAGAGGACGGACATCGACAAGCAGGGCAGGATCGTGTCCCGCATGTTTGCCGACGGCAAAGTGTGGAGCTACACCTACCTAGAGAACGTAGGTGATGCTGTGTTACGTCCTGGTGTCAGCTGCAAGGACACAAAGTGCTGTCCTGCTTAGTTTCAAGCTGTACGCATCACACGCGCGCATGCAAACTATCTGAAATGTGATGTATTACAGCTGTTAAGAATCCCTGGTCTCAAAATTCCTTATTTGCCAGTTAGTCAGCTGAATTGGACTAATTTTTAATGGGAAATACTTTGTTCGTGGTTTGTGTCTTTTGATATGTTCTTGACAGCAGTGAGGCTGCCATAAACTGGCATAAACTAACACAGCGAATGGTGCTTAATTAAGCCCAAAAATGCATGACTAAACCTGACAAAAGTTTCATGTAGAAACAGGTAATTCATCTTTAATCATTATTTATTAAATGAAGATATGGTAATGCATATTTACTTAGCCTAATTAAGACACTTCAGTCATAAAACTGTCTTAAATACTGCAAAATTGCATATTGTTTTCCCTTTCCCTTCTTGTTGTTCTAAGCAAACCAGAGCTGATGTTCTCTGCTTTCTCACATATTTCACAGTAACAGTTGTGAATTACAACTGCTGGCAGAAAGATAAATCAAGTCATTTATCTAACTCCTCTGCATCCCTCAGGAGGAAAAAAAAAAAAAAAAGGAAGGAAAAAAAAAACCAGTCCTCCTGCAGGGAGGGTAGCTCACAGGTTGCTAACCTACACTTTCTCTGGAGCGTCAGCATATTGATTTCCAAGCAGCAGATCCTCTCATCTGGCAATCTGACAATATCCCTGAGCAGCTCCGTGCCCCTGACTAATGTATCTGATTCTCTTTGTACCCGTTTAACATTAGTGCCTCTTCGGTAAGCTCTTCTGCAGTGCCCTCCCACAGGCCACATGCTGAAAGCTGGTAACCGTTTATTCTTGTTTTCCCTCCAGTCCATGGTGTTGCTGCTCCAGAGCCAGCGCCAGTACATCTTCGAGTACGACTCCTCGGACCGCCTGCACGCTGTTACCATGCCCAGCGTGGCTCGGCACAGCATGTCCACCCACACCTCTGTTGGCTACATCAGAAACATCTACAACCCTCCTGAAAGCAACGCGTCCGTGATTTTCGATTACAGCGACGACGGGAGGATTTTGAAAACATCGTTTTTAGGTACTGGCCGGCAAGTCTTCTACAAGTACGGAAAGCTGTCCAAATTATCTGAGATTGTTTATGACAGCACCGCGGTTACCTTTGGATACGACGAAACTACAGGTGTCCTTAAAATGGTGAATTTGCAAAGTGGGGGATTCTCTTGTACAATTCGCTATCGGAAAATTGGTCCTCTCGTTGACAAGCAAATCTACAGGTTCTCTGAAGAAGGCATGGTCAACGCAAGGTTTGATTATACATATCATGATAACAGCTTTCGGATCGCAAGCATCAAACCCATAATAAGTGAGACGCCTCTCCCAGTTGATCTTTACCGTTACGATGAGATTTCCGGCAAAGTAGAGCATTTTGGCAAATTTGGAGTTATTTATTATGACATAAATCAAATTATCACCACAGCAGTTATGACACTGAGCAAGCACTTTGATACCCATGGACGGATTAAAGAGGTTCAGTATGAAATGTTCCGGTCCCTGATGTACTGGATGACTGTGCAGTACGACAGCATGGGAAGGGTGACCAAAAGGGAGCTGAAGCTCGGTCCCTACGCCAACACGACCAAGTACACCTACGACTACGATGGAGATGGGCAACTGCAAAGCGTGGCAGTAAATGACAGGCCCACCTGGCGCTACAGCTATGACCTGAATGGGAACCTGCACCTCCTGAACCCTGGGAACAGCGTGCGGCTGATGCCGCTGCGCTACGACCTGAGAGACAGGATCACGCGCTTGGGCGACATCCCCTACAAGATCGACGACGACGGGTTCCTGTGGCAGCGGGGCGCGGACGTGTTCGAGTACAACTCCAAAGGACTCCTGACGAGAGCTTACAACAAAGCCAACGGGTGGAGTGTTCAGTACCGCTACGATGGGCTGGGCCGAAGGGCTTCCTGTAAGACCAACCTGGGGCATCATCTACAGTACTTTTATGCTGATCTTCACAATCCAACCAGGGTAACTCATGTCTACAATCACTCCAATTCTGAAATTACCTCTTTGTACTACGATCTGCAAGGCCACCTCTTTGCCATGGAGAGTAGCAGCGGGGAGGAGTATTATGTGGCCTCTGATAACACGGGCACTCCGTTAGCCGTGTTCAGCATCAATGGCCTCATGATCAAACAGCTTCAGTACACGGCCTATGGGGAGATTTATTACGACTCTAACCCGGATTTCCAGCTGGTCATTGGGTTCCATGGAGGGCTGTATGATCCTTTAACCAAACTTGTGCATTTCACCCAGAGGGACTATGACGTCCTGGCTGGACGCTGGACATCTCCTGATTACACCATGTGGAAAAAAATTGGCAAGGAACCCGCCCCTTTCAATCTATACATGTTCAAGAGTAACAACCCTCTCAGCAATGAACTGGATCTAAAGAATTATGTAACAGGTGAGACTTCATCATATTTATATTAAAGAACACTACAGTTTGGGAGCTGATTTGGGGAAAAAATATGACTTCTCCTTACTAGCCTTGTGTTGAATCCATCTATCAAGTATGGGCCGTTTCCCTTTTTGTGCTGTGAAAAGGACTGGCTAATTCTGATCCTTTGGTACTGCTCTTCCCTGAATGAAGGGCACTCAGTAAGAAGCCCCAGTGAATTATGGAGGGGGAAAAGATAAAAATAATACTGATTTATTAATACTAAGTTAAATTAGTATTAAATTTCAGTGCAGCCATAATGCTCTTCTTATTGAACTAGTACTGTTTGAAAAGGTGTTCTTTCTAATTCTGTATAAAGAAAAGTGAAGTCACCTACAGGAATTACTGGCAGGTTGGTTCAGAATCACCAACTAGAACTTCTCAGATCTTCTCCTTTCAGGGCTACTTTCAAAATTAACTGCTGAGCCCATGGGCACATTATGAATTAGCACCCAGAATGGATTTAATTAAACCTCTTTCTACCATTTAACTTTTAATATGCAAACAGTCTTTAGTCATTAAAACAAAATCCTTGATCTTTTTAAAAATTATTTCATCCTGAAAGACTAAGAAATGTTGTGGAACGTGTAGAGTTGAGAAACAAAAGTAGTTTTGATCACATATGTTAGAACTGGGTAAAACTTGCAACCCTTTCTTAATTAGGAATGATTTTTCACTTAGTAACATCACACAGTACTTGAACTAGCTGCTGGCAGTTTCTAAAAGGAAAGGTAATTAATATGTCTTCAGGAAAAGCTCTTTTTTCAGAATTGAATACGCAGTATACAATAATTAGAGCAGTGATACCATTTTTAAAATGGAGCAATCTTAATTTTAGCAGTAATTTGAATTTCAAAAAAAGTGTGCATTTCCTTCAAAGAAAATCATAACAAGTTTCATTAGTACATTGTGACCTAATAGGTGTAACACGCCAGAGATTCCACTGGAGCTAGTCTGCAATTTGGAGATAGTGCAGTTTGGATCTGAGAATGTGACTGAAATTACCTTGGGATCTAATTCCATTGTCCTAAATACAACAAAATTCCTATTTTCATCCACGGCTGTTTGATTTAGATCTTCAGCATCATCTTAACTGCATTTTGCTACATTCTGAAATTGCATTAATTTAATTTATCCATCCACTGGAGGAGATCTAGAAAGATAAATTGCATTTTGGGACAACACACACCTCGTAGTTGGTAAAAATATTTCATCAGTGAAGGAAATATTTGTTGCTGTATGGACTAAACAGATCATCTTGCACAAGAAGTGATGACGGTGGCACCTTTGTTGTCATAGTTTAAAAAAACAAAACAAAACAGAGAACAAAACAAACCCAAAAACATCTACCCCTCCCATTCCATTCTTACTGTTAACCCCTGACACTGCTTTATTCACAGGTTTTGCTGAAAATGAATTCCTGCAGCAAGTGCCATGCTGCAAAGCACATTAGCTAAGCAAATTAGTGAATACTTTGTATATAGGTCCTCTTCTGGGTTTTGTGGAACTAGGGCAGCTGAAGCAAATTATTTGGGATACACCATTTAAAGTAAAGTGAAGCCTTAAAAGAGCAGTAACCCTGTGCTGTCTAAAGATGCAGGAAAAATACAGGGGGCAGTGTGATGGGAGATAGATACAGACAGCTTCATAGAGGCAGACTATTTGACTACTTATTTTAGAGTCAGAATGGCTAAGAAAAGAAGACTTTCGTGGAGAACAGGCTTTGCAACAGCTCAGCTCACAGGAAGAAGCTGCAATAGCAGCATCAGGAGGCAGGGTGGGCCAGCAAGGAGATATGGCCACTGGGAAAGACAGAAAGATTTTTAAACAAAAACGGTCATGAATCAGGAAACAGAAATGTAAAATGGGGTCATGGACTCTCTCCTTTTTTGTTAAAAAGATCATTTGGATAACTAAAATACATCATTAGTTCTTAATACCTGCTGAGGGGAGAATTACTGTTTCTAATTTTAGTTCCTTAGCTTTTTCAGGTAGATCTGAACACAGTTTTCCTGATTGAACCCACAGCTGGAACTTGCCAAAGCTCACCTCAGAGCTGAGCTGTAACCCTCCCATGCAGCGCCTGCTTTCCCTGGAGGGATGGGGAGGATATTCTTGGTGCCTAAATTTAGACATCTGATTTACAAGTCTAGCTTCTCACTGCTTTTAATGGAGCCTCCTGAGACCCAATGACAGCTGATAGAACTAGGACATAGAAGAGAAGCCATGTGTTTCCCCAAAGGACTTTGCAGATGTTTTCAGAGTGTTAACCTAATAAAATACCATTTTACAATACAGCTATAGGTCACAGTAGCCACATCAGAAGGTGTCAGAGATGGAACAAGTATCGCATACCATAAAATGTTTGGATAATCCATGTGCTATAATGGAGATAGAATAAAAGAGGTGGTATATCCCTAACTGAAGTATTTAGGGTAAATTCAAAGCAATATTTCCTGTGCCTGTTCATGGTAGATGGCTACAATTCTGTAAAGTTCCACACTGTAATACTACTTGTGACTTCAGCTGCTACTTGAAATTAAGGATGTCAGGGATGGATTTCATAATATTTTTTTTTTCTTTCCTCTGTTTGTTACACAGATTTGTTTCTCACTTGCCTGCTTTCTTTTGTTTTCTAGATGTCAAAAGCTGGTTGGTGATGTTTGGATTTCAGCTTAGCAACATTATTCCTGGTTTCCCTAGAGCAAAAATGTACTTTGTGTCACCGCCATATGAACTGTCTGAGAGTCAAGCATGTGAAAATGGACAGGTAGGCAGAAATATGAAATCACCTTTGTTGATAAATTTGCCCCACTGTATGGATACAATGGCTGGCTCTTCTGTAGTTACAGCAGAAGGCCAAGTATTTAATTCAGTATAAAATGAAGTCAGTATAGCTAGATTTTATACTAATGAATATATGCCTTTCTTGCCAGCCTTCGTTGTTATCATAATTACAATGTCATTAGTTTGTCTTTTATTGAGTTATTCCTTGATTAACAAGTTGTAACTCGATTAACTTGATTAGCAATGGCAAAGGGAGACTTTGTCAGGGTAATTTATCATCTGTTGTACCTTTAGTAAAACCATCCTAATAACATACGTGTTGCGCTAAACTTAGGTTGGTGCTTGTGCTGGTAGAAAAGGGTCTATT
Organism: Scytalopus superciliaris; assembly: GCA_013400415.1. NCBI lineage: Eukaryota > Metazoa > Chordata > Aves > Passeriformes > Rhinocryptidae > Scytalopus > Scytalopus superciliaris. The sequence continues at coordinate 2,497,706 of VXBX01007795.1, forward strand.
TCTCACCCTGTAAGGGGATTTCTTACCATTTTTTGTCATTTTCCTACTTAGAAGCTTTGATTTGCTACTCCAGTTAACTTCAGTTACAGTGTTTGTACTTACTTGTCAGGTTAAGGGTAGACAATGGTACATGTTTTTGACCTTGATAATAAATGACAACCCATTTAATAAATTTAAAAAGAGTACTAGGCCAATTCCAAACTTACTCTTTGCTAGGCTTACTTCATCTTTGCAGTAATGCAATAGAAATGATCATATGAACATAAACATACCACTTTCACAGGCTTCTAAGTAATTTGAGAGTCTAAATCCCCTCTTCAAGAATTGATTTTGAGCCCAAATCTAATCTGTTTTCAAAAAAAGCTTACATTCATAAACATTTTAGTTATACATACTGGTTGAAATCTCTGGACAAAAGTGTCCAGAAGTTAAATACCATCTTTTAATACATTGATTCTGTTTGTTTTCAGCTCTGATTAAAATTGCTCTAGCCTTGGGTCTTTCTTGTACTGCATATTATATCATTTGCCAGAACTGCAATGTGTGGTACATATATGTTATGAAGGGTGATGAGAACTATTTTATTTGGTATTACAGATGGCAGAATAATTTGCTGAATGAGTATTTACCTGATTCTGAACGGGACGGGTAACTGAGGGTGGTCTCTCTGTAGAGTAGAATTTGTTACTGCGTAGCTTTCCTTTAAAAAAGCAAAGCAAAGATCATTATCAGTCTCTGAAATGAGTATGTTCAGATCTGTATCTTCTTTGCTGTTTTTTTTGTTTTGTTTTCCTTTTGTTTTGCTTTCCCCAGCTCATCACAGGAGTGCAGCAGACGACAGAAAGACACAACCAGGCTTTCATGGCTCTTGAGGGGCAGGTCATATCCAAAAGATTACATGCCAGTATTAGAGAAAAAGCAGGTCACTGGTTCGCAACGACCACTCCTATCATTGGGAAGGGAATCATGTTTGCCGTGAAGGAAGGCCGTGTGACCACTGGCGTTTCCAGCATAGCCACGGACGACAGCAGGAAAATCGCCTCCGTGCTGAACAGCGCTCACTACCTGGAGAAAATGCACTACAGCATCGAGGGCAAGGACACCCACTACTTCGTGAAGATCGGCTCGGCCGACAGCGACCTCGTCACCCTCGCCATGACCAGCGGGAGGAAGGTCCTGGACAGCGGCGTCAACGTCACCGTCTCCCAGCCCACGCTCCTTGTCAGCGGCAGGACTCGAAGGTTTACCAATATTGAGTTTCAGTATTCCACCCTGCTGATCAACATCCGCTACGGACTGACCCCGGACACGCTGGACGAGGAGAAGGCGCGAGTGCTGGACCAGGCTCGGCAGCGAGCCCTGGGCTCAGCCTGGGCCAAGGAGCAGCAGAAGGCGCGGGACGGCCGAGAGGGCAGCCGGGTATGGACAGACGGAGAGAGGCAGCAGCTGCTGAACACGGGAAGGGTTCAAGGTTACGAGGGATATTATGTCCTGCCCGTGGAGCAGTACCCAGAGCTAGCAGACAGTAGCAGCAACATCCAGTTTTTAAGACAGAATGAAATGGGAAAGAGGTAACAAATTAACCTGCTGTCATCCTTTGCTGGATGAATCAGTAGTCACAACTGTTATCTCCTCTCCTAAGGAGATGAAGACCTAAATGGGGGCACTAGGCTGAGCTACTCTGGGATAGTAAGTGGCAAAAAAGCTCATATTTTTTGAGTTAAATGCTACTGTTCAAGGGATTAAAAACCACATCCTGAAGTGGACTAAAGCCAGACTGAAAACTCTAACCGTACAAATTAAAAAGTACCCCTGAAATATTACCCACTTGTTCTGGGTCTAAAGAAAAACAAAAAGAAGGCCTCGTATTGTATTACCTCACTCCATTCACACGTGAGCAAACTAAGAAATCCAAGTGGGCCACTTTCACTAACCAGCTGATGAAACACAGATGATTCAGACTGCTTGTTTGATAAATATCCAAGAGGTTTTCATTTAAAGCAAAATACAGGTGCATTTAAAACATGACTTTGGGGTGATTTGTGTGTAGCAACTGGAGGACAAATGGAATGCAAGTGAGAGCGCACTGGAAATAGGAAAGGAAAATATATTTAAAAGTAACAAAACCACACTTGCACTCTGACCCTCCACTTGTCTGGCCTGAAGCTTAACTTATTCAAAGAGGGCAGAGTGTAAAGTTACATTCAAAATGGTGGCTATAAATCACTACAGATAAATTTCATACTCTGTTTGTCTTTGAAGATTTCCATTGTGGACAGTATAACACAGTTACAGGGTGTAGTCTGTTTAGATTCAGTAGTTTGTTGGTATCAGTTCCAGTAGAGCTGTGGGCATTGTGTTACACTATTGCAAATGGGCACCACGTCAGATCACCCTGTACATACATCAGCCAGAAGGCACAATCACTGTTTCAGATTTAAAAATTATTAGTGTGTTTGTTTGGTCGAGAAACTGAGACAATCACATTACGGTCACCGCTAAAAAAAAAAGAAAAAAAAAAGTCTAATAAGAACTTTGGTACAAGAACTTTTTTGTAATATACATGTATGAATTGTTCATTGAGTTTTTATATTAATTTTAATTTGCTGCTAAGCAAAGACTAGAGACAGGCAAAGATAATTTATGGCAAAGTGTTTAAATTGTTTATACATAAATAAAGTCTCTAAAACTCCTGTGAATTACTTGTCTTCCATTGCAAAAACCTTGTAAAAGTGATTCATGTCTGTCTGACATCTAATTCACACAGCATCTTATATATGGAAATGACTTCTTATTGCTTCATGGATTCTGCAGGGGGCTGGTCCTTTCATCTCTGGACAAGCAAAGTCCTATGTAGACATAACCCAAAACTCGGCTTAGGACACAGGAGAAAACTGGTAAATGCTTTAGAAGTTCCCTCTCTGCACCTCATGACTACCAACCCTCAAACTGCCACATTTCAAACTGGAATTAGTTTAATTGCACTAAAGTAACCTCCAAACAGTTTGAAAATGTAGTAAGATAATATTAAATGGAACATGGAAAGCTGTGCTGTGAGCCAGGAAGTCTCCATGAAATCTGTCTTCTTTGGGAGATTGTTTATTTCTACCACATTTAAAAATGGGAGGTAAGATCAAAGACTCTCTCCTAAGCAAACAGTCGCTCCTGGTGATGATAAAAGGGAGCCATCCATCAACCAGAGCCCTGCCACTTTTATCTCATTTAAGTATGTAGCGAGGGAGCTCTACTTAATTTCGAGAACAGTGTTGCTTTTGGGGCTGCAAATGAGGTTTTTAATGATTCATGATACCGACAGAGATGCTTGAGTTGATTATGGGCATTAATTCACTCCAGGGCATTTTTAAAGCCGAACCGTTCAGTGCCTGTGTTGTGTAACACCTGGAGCACTCCAAAAGCACATCTGATTTTTGCTGTGCAAACAAGAGCCACCCCGTTCTGACTGGGGGTTACTCCTACGTGTTCACCCCATGTAGTGCACCCATGGGAACCCCCCCAGCCCTGTTCCTCATCCTCTGAAGGAGTCTGGCTGCATTTTCAGGTGAAGTCCTGGTTGTCCTTCACTGCAGGTGTTTTTCTGTGCTGATGGGCTCAAAGTGCTGTTACATTATCAGTCTGTTCTTTACAAGTGAAACCTCTTAAGGAAGCATTGGTACCTTTTTTCTTTTCTTTTTTTTCAATGGAGGCATAAAACATGAAATCACAAGGTGGAAACACTTTCCATGATCACAGTTTTTTCTGGATTACCTGGCCCTGTCCTGGTAATCTGCTGGGGTCATTTTCTGAGATGGATTTTTTCTTGCAGTTGATAGGGTTGTGTGGTGGCATCAAAGAGATTGGGAAAAGCACTGTAGTTTTGTAATTATGACAAAAGAGCTAGGTTGTCTCGTGTGGAAAAACCATCTCACTGTTCGAGGCCATCCTAAAGAGCTTTCACTTAACAATGAGGGAGATGACTGGACTGGTGTGGCCATGGCCTGGTCTCTTTAGGAATCTCTTCCTCCCTTTTCTCACCCCCCTCAAACTGGTACCTCCTGTTCCCCTCAAAGCTCTTGCATGTCCTCTCTCCTCCCTGCTACACATTTCCATATGGAATAGAGGATCAACCTGAAGCAATGCCAAGGACATGCAGACTGGATTCCTCTTAAGGGTGAGTAGTGAAGTGTTGGCTTTAACAGTGGCACTCTGGCTGTGTCCCCAACAGTGCTGTGATCAGGACAGTCCAAGGGCAGCTGTGAAAGGACACAGCCTGAGAGGAGCTCCTGGCTGTGGGAAGGCACAGCGCACGAGTTCAGACCAGCCCAAGAGCTACAAAGGTAAGTTTGCCTTCCTGACTAACTCGAGTGTAAGCTGAGTTGTTTGCAGAGAGAGCAGGAATCCAAGAACAGGCTTCTGATTGACACTAAAACCAGATGGAGAATCAGCATTACACTACTTTTCCTTTTTCCCATTGGATTGCTGTAACTGAAGGAATTTAGTATTTATAACCCTGCATTTCAGCTTTAAAAAGAAAAAAAAAAACAAAACAACCCTGTGTTTGTTTCCTGACTGAGCCCAAAGCCTGGAATTTGAGGGTACAGCCTTAGGAAACTCAAAAGGCAAAGTTCTGTCACCATATCATACTGTCCTATGTTCATTTGGTGATCTTGCATGCGAACCACATGAAAAGGTCAGTCATACATTCAGATGGCCTTTGTTTTATCTGTTCCTTCAAAGATGAGATCTCACTTTACAAACCAAGGTAAAACGACTTTACAAGTCCTGCCCCATCCAAATGTAAAGCACAAGGCCCTTAATCTCAGGAAATACAGAATTTATCAGGCTTCTATAACTTTAACTTCATCTCCAAAAAGGAATTAAGAATACATATTCCTGAGCAATTCTGAATGTGGAAATGGGGCTTTACGAGCCCAACGTGGAGTGTATTGGGCACCTCGGCTTTAAGAAAAGGTGTAATGAAGAGCAACGGAGACCCCTCTGCCTCTGAGCTGCCTCCAAGCTTTTCTGCCAACAAAGTTCCTTCCCAGCCTCTTCAGGTACAGCCTGCAGCGTGAAACTTTGTTATTTACAAGGATTACCTAGTTTAAACATTACTCATTGCATTTGAAACCTGTCACTCCTCTGCCTCCATGGCACCAAGTGCTGAGGGCTGCACTCTCCAGAGGAGGGTCAGCATCCACCACAGGACAGTTGCTGACACAGCTGCAAAAGAGGTTTTACTCTGCAGACCTCTGAATTAGCAACAAGAATTTGCAGCCTTACAGCCACTGTCAGCCCACAGAAAACACTGAAGCAGTGTGGGCTCTAGTAGTGTCTCCACTGGGCAGGGTCTGTCTCTGAAGGCTCAGCTGTTGGTCATACCAATATACATACATATATTTATATGCTGTAAAACTGCTTGTTAGGCCAATAACACCAGAACAATTCTTTCTCCTTTACCCTGTATGTCTGTCTCTCTCTAATGAACACAGTGTTATGCAGGGCTTGAACACAACCAAGAGCTCTAGAAATGCAAATACCATTGCCAGTGTCAAAGCACCAACTCCCCTGTGTTGATAAAGCCTTTTCTGCTTCTGCCTAACCCAGCAGAGCAGTGCTGGGCACAACTGGAGTTGTGGTCATGAGCTGTGTGTGTCTACATCAAAACAACACCTGGCAGGTGATTACCTGAGCTAGTAGGAAGGGCAGGTGGCATTTAACAAGCAAATGAGACTTTGTCACACAACAGTCATCACAGAGTGCTTTGCAGCACCCTCAGAGCTGGACCCATCACACCCATGGGCTAAGCCAGCAGTTTGAACTTCAGCTGGACATGAGCTCCCTGTGTCAGCTCAGCCTCCACACCACAAACACCAAATACAAGTACAAACACAGCAGTGGAATCACCAGGGGGACGTGCTCAGGTACACAAGACAGACGTTCAGCCAGATTTCCAGAAAGGAAACAGCTCAGGGGACTCAACCCTGCCAGCCTGTCCCCCACACCATTTGGGGGGCTGCCTGCCAGCACCCTGCATGCTGCAGGCTGGCCAGCCTCTGCCACCACCAGCCCCAGGAGCCACTTCTAACCTGGGGAACGTGGGCTTTGCACCAAGGCAAGAGTCAGTGCCCAACAAATGTCTCACACCCACCAGCTCAGCAAGTGCCACCAGCCCTGCCCAGGCTTCCTGCAGCAGGAGGGGGATGTTGCTCTTAAAAACATGTATCTAATGGAACAGGTTAGACTTCCCCTCACTTCCTTATTCGTTAAAATATTTGTGCAGCATCTTGGAAGGATTTAATGGTTAGAGTCAGGCTACTTCTGTGGTGCTTCTGAGCCAAGGATGGCGGAAAAAAAACGAGTAATAAAGTAAAATGTGGTAAAAGCACCATGGGACAGAGCTGTGTGCCAACTTTCAGACAAGCAAATGAATGCAGCCAATTTATAAATCCTTAACAAATAGGATTTACAATGGAAGTGGCAGTTAAGCCATCATGAGTACAGAAGGTGGCAGGCAGTACTCTGTAACGTTATCCATGCTCTGCTACAGCAGCTCAGCAGCATTGCTATTGGACAAATTGTATTTACAGAAGTTTTACATCTTTAGATGACAGTTTCTGGCAGGCTTTAATCTAATTTGGTGGTTGCATACAAAAAGAAAATCTGCTAGCAGAACTGTGTGGGCTGTACCACTGCCTGTGCTGCTAAAAGCCCAGGCCTTGTGACTGGGTCAAATACCTCTTGCTCCTCTATTAACTGCAGCCATAATTAAATGAAAGTTAAAATATTAAGACATATTAGTGCTATAAATCAGTAATTCAACTGCCTAATTTTTAGTGGTCTGCAATGGTCAGTGACTCAATAAGCTCGTCTTGATAAATCAGACTTTTTTCATCTGTCAGAAGTTCATTCTAGAGAAAATAAACAGATTCCTGTTTGCCTCTGAGGACTGTAGTGATCTTTTAGAAGACAACCCCATCTTAGTGCCTCGGTCTCTGCCCAGGTGGGGAAGGCAGGTCATTAAAAACCTTGGGACAAAACACCTGAAAGGAGAGTTTTCACACCTTCCTTACACAGCACAGGGCCCTTATTGAAAAGGAGAGGGTGGGGTGGGTGGAGTGCTTGACTCCCAGCCTTAAACAGAACCAGACCAGCACTCCGGCCATGCTGAGCAGAGGGGAAGGGTCACCTCCTCAGCCTGTGGGTGATGCTCTGCCAAATCCAACCCAAAAAACTGCTGGTCTGCTTTGCCACAAAAACATATTTCTGGCTCAGGGTCAACTTTTTATCCCCCCCGGTCCTTTTCTGGAAAGCTCCTTTACAGCTAGGTAACCTCCAGCTCGTACTGGTGCTTGGGGTTGTTCCTCCCCAGGCTCAGGACTCTGAACTTTCCTTTTCTGACCTTCACAAGGCTCCCACCAGCCCCTTTCTCCAGCCTATCCCCCTGGAAGGTGGAGGACCTTCTGGTTCATCAGCCACTCTGCCCAGAACCACCCCAAACTGCAATGACACTTCAAAGCCAGCAGAGAACAGCCTGGCAGTGCCATCAGCCAGCTCCCTCAAATCCCAGGGATTTGTCCATATTCTTTTTGTTGCTCCCTTACCTGATCCTGGTGCAGAGTGTAAGTCTTCCTTGCTCTGGACTTTCTCCCTATGCAAGCTGAACACAGGTCACACCAGGAATAACCAGAGGCCATCAAGGCACTACCTCAGCCTTTTCTTTGTCACCAAGTCCCTGCTGAGGCAGCTGGCAGAGAGCTCACTCTGTTTTGCTGCTCTCCACACAAACTCCAGCTGAGGTGCTGCCCCCCTGAGCCTCACGGCAATCAGGCAGAGCAGCTTCAGCTGGGGGTGATCAGGAGCCCCAGCTCCCACCTGTGAGCCCAGACCAGCTACAGCTGTGCCAGCCTTCACTCCTCCCAGCTGGGCACTGACCAAAACTGCTGGGCACAGACCAGGGCTGTGGGGCACTGCCAGGCACCACAGCAGCTTTCACCCACCCCAGCACAGAAAGCACAGCCCCCTTACTCTCCTGAAGGTTTGACAGAGCTGAAGGGAAAGTATTCTATACTTGGTCATATTTGACATCAGACAACATAACTGCAAAACTCACTGTGATTTAAAATCCATACCTTGAGGAAGTGGCTCTGGTGTGCCAGGTTTGCAGTTTGTGCCTCCATCAGCCCCCCTGGCCACCCCTCACCTCACCTGCTGCCACAGTCCCTGCAGCCCGACAGGAGCAGCCCAGCAGATCTTTTGACTCTTGGATCCACCTCGGTTCGCCACCAGTACCTGGTCTGAGGTGTGCCAGGGACCACCAGCCACCCTTGTACCACTGGTAGGACACAAATGATGCTGTGCCTGTGGTCACAGACCTCCCCTGGTTTCTCAGGAGTGCTCTGGGTGCCCCGAGAGGGAAGAGGGGTGATAACCACATTGCTGAGATGGCTCACTGCTGTGCTCAGTGGTATGGGGATGAGCAGCAGCTACAAAGCAGCATTTGGATTACTAACGGGTGGAATAAGTGGTCCTTAGAGTCCTGCCTCTTGTTAAGTGAAACTAAGCTGCTTTAAATAAACAGTTGTTTTTTAGTGTCTCTGATTTATGTAATAGTGTGACTGAGTGGGGGTTGTTTGGGGTGTTTTTTCTCTCTCTTTGCTGCTGCTGCAGTGAGCTGCTGTGTGTGGACAGGAGCAGTCCTCTGCTTCCACAGGGCTGTGGTCACATAGTCATCCAGCCACAGTATCACTGCTGCGCTGCCCCACAGCCACTCAACCTTTTCCTCCCAGCCCTGCATTGCACACCACCCTTTAAGTGCCAAATTCAAGTTCACATCTGACCAAAACACCATGATATTGGGCAGGTGTGATGCCTGCAGGTGAGAAGGGAAAGCCTTGGTGAACTTGCTTCTGCCTTCACCTTGCCCTTCACTGGTACAAGCGGGACCTGCCATGCCACCAGCAGCAATGGCACCCCTGGGAGGGCAGGTCCCTGCACTGCTCCTGCTCTTGGCAGCTGCAGACATGCCACTGGACAGATCACAGAGCCAGCAGGACAGACTGCCAAGGCACCTGGCTCCTGTCCCACTGCCACCTTGCTGAGCAGCAGGCTGCTCACGAGAGCAGCCTTGCCATCCCTTGCATGGGCACATCCCACTTGGAGAGATGATGGCACCTGTCCCTTCGCCATTCAATGCTACCAGCTGCTGCCCCAGCCTGGCTGCTGAAACTGCTCATTAACAATAACGGGAGGCAGAGGTTTCACAGTGCTCTGCTAGACAACAGAAATCCCACCTGCAGTGACCTGTTGTCACTACCATAGCGTAAAATGAGCCTCAACAGAAAAATCCCATCTGTCAGGTTAGGAACATAATGCACATTGGCAAAATTAAGTATCTTTTGCTCCCCTTGCCCTAGGTCAGGCACATGTTGCTGCCCCAGCAGTGCCTGTGTACAGCTCCAATCTGCAGTGGCGCTTCACAGCTCCTTCTGGGGTGCTTTGATAGCTCAAGGTCCACTACGAGTATCAGTGCACATGGACACACGCACATGGAAGGCTGTTCCCTCCTGGTGTGCAGCAAAGGGCACTTGTCACACTGGATATGCATGAACTCTGGCTGTGCTGTGTCCTGTGCACACCCCAGTGCCCCACTCTGTTGCAGTGAGACACACACACGGGATTGGAGGTGACTCCTGGTTTGGCAGTCACACATCATGCTGGCAGTAATGCAAAAGTTCCTGTTTTCAGGGCAGAAAGTTGGAGTGCTGTGTCTGGGGGGCTGACACATGACTAGAGGAAACCAACTCATGGGATGAGCTCTCCCTAACTTCTGAGCAAATAATGGGCCAGGGAAAAAAACATTTGATACCAAACCAATTGATTTGTCTGTCCTATGTGTTCTCTATGACAGGTTGATGGAAATTTTCAAGCTTTTTTAAAAACTTTTATAACTGAGAGTGACTGTTCGGCCCTGTTCCTCGCTCCCATCAGCAGTGCCAGGGCTGGCTGTCGAGGGCAGATCTTGAGGAGTTCAGTGCTAACACCATGGCCTCAGCACAGCCCCACATGAGCAGCTCGGTTGGCAGCTGGGTGGCAGCTTCCAAGAGCTGCTGACATGCCATAGGGGATAGCTGGGTATGGGGGGATTAGCACAGGGGCTCACGGTGGGATTGGAGGCTCTCCCTGCTATGAGAACTGCTCCAGTTTCACTTGGGTGCTCTCCCAGTTAGGTTAAGCAGCTCCCAGTTATACGTGGAAGACACACATTCAGATCCTAGTGTATATTGTGAGGGAAATCCACACATTGGGGAAGACAGACGCCTGATCTTTGCAGCAATGTCAAGGGACAATTGCAGTGCTTCCAGTGGACCCACAGGGGTCTAATAAAACAACAGAGATAAGGGTTGTTTGGGGGAAAAAAAGCCCCAAACCTGTTTTGTTTGTAGGAGAAAAAAAATCTCAGAGCACCCAAAGGTCATAGTTAGGAATTTATTCCCTCACTGCAGGCTTGTTTGCTGAACGATAAAGATCTTTGATGCAGGTGTACAAAGTGCCAAGGATCGGCAAGGTGGCACAGAGTAAACCCATGGCCAAGTGACACGTTTGTGGCAGCCCTGACAGCTCCAGAAATCACAAGAACTGTCACGGATGGATCCTGCTTTTCTGAGGCAGAGCTCAGCTGATAGAGGGTTTTCTGCCTTCGGGGGGTAACGATGCTGCCGTGTTAAAGCCAGCCTTGCCTGTGGCAGGGGATGGCAGAACATTTGTGCTGGTGGAAATATTGACCTGTGGCTCAGCAGAACCCTGACTGGGGTGGGGACTGTCCTACAGACTGCAATATCTCACCCTGGGTCATAACAGCTCTGTGCGGTGGCCCCACCACCAGGGGCTTGAACATCCTAAAGGTGTATTCTAAGCTCAATGAGTCTGTGATTCTGTTGCAATTTGTTTCATAAGCAAACTAATCACGTAGCTCTTACAGCCCTCTTGTGAGCAGAGCACAACAGGAATCCAGCCAGCAGACTGCCCTGGGTACTGGGAAACCCAACTTGCTGCACAGATCCTATTCAATCCCTTTGCTAGAGGAACCTGAGACTCTCCCCACCCTTCATATCCCACCTTGGCTACACGGCACGGTGTGTGAGGGAGCTCTGAGCCACACACAGCACAGAACAGGACGACAGATGCTTTGTCTGGAACAAGGGGTGCCAGGACCGGCGGGACACCGGGCAAGGCGCAGCCAACACCTGCCAGAGCAACAGGATGGCTTTGCGGATATCAGCTGCCCTTTTCTATTTTTTTATTTAAGGCCTCCAGCAATGGGTCTTTTAAGGAGTAGATTGAAAGAAAACAATGAAGTGGCTTTGCCAATGTTTGCAGAAAGTTCCTTTCATGCTGGGGCTGGAAAGTACAGCAGGTTGTGTGCGCTCTTCCCTGCCTCGTGGGCACCTCGGCTCTTCCTGCCAGGCTGGAAACAGCTTCTGAAAGCAGGAAGGCTTCATGTTACTTCCACAATGATATGTTCCTGGTTTTGATCATTTTATAGAAATAAAATTATGTTTGGAAACTGAAAAAAAAAAATTGACATATGATTTGGGGGTGGGCAGGATGGGGAAGAGGCCTTCTAGCAGGGTAAGCAAGCTCTCCACAGGAATTATATGATTGTTTCAAGTTGAACAAGGTTGGAGGTTTTAAACAAAATGTTGTATTTTGGGTAAACGTAATTGTTTCCTGGCAATTGAATTTAAACCCATTTTCCTGCCTATTTCAGTTCAGATATCTGAAGGTATTCACTAGGAGGCCAATAGTCACTTTTGACTTTGTGTTTTTGTTATTTGCAGTCAGTTAAGAATAGAGCTTTAAATGTCAAGTACAAATTACAGACTTTTGAATGTACTGGGGGAAAAAAACCTGAGCAGCAAGGAACCAGCTTCTCCAAAATAGAACCCACCAGCAGAAAACCTCTGCTCCTGTGACTGAGCAGTTTGTTGCCTGGCCCATTGTGGACTCTGGTGGGACGGGGGTGTGCAGCACACAAGGATATGCTGGAGATGTTGACCCCAGGGCAAAAAAATAGAGGTTTCTCCAGACTTTGGCCTCTGCTCTGTTCTTCCTTTTCACATAGCTAAGAGCTTACCTACGAACCAAACCTTCCCTTTCTTTGCCCATGAGAAAACAATCACCTGTTTGTTTATTGCTTTACTGTTCAAACAGACTCTGATAACACTGAATTCTTTTGTTGTGAGTGTTAAGTGGTAAAAGGGAGTAAGTTACCATATGCACATTCCTGATTATATTTATAAATTCATATGGTTCAATGGCGGGGTGTTTTTCTGAGTTAATGAATAAAGAGAAGTTGGAAAATAAGATCTTTTGACTTGAGTCAGAACTACCTGCAAATATTTTCTGAGGTATTTATTTCAGAAGCAATTATCTTTAAAAAAAATTACACCATTACTTTCTTCAGGAACACAGTTGATGACATCAGGAAAAGAAAAGATATTTGATCAGCTTCTTTACATAGCTTTTTGCCATATGATCTACACATGCTCTGAAAATATGAAAAAGCATTTGAAAATAAACCTGCCTTTTGGAAGTATCTCTGTGCTTGGACATAAGACCACAAATACAGGACCACAAAATGCACAGTAATTTGTTACCACTTTGTTATTCGCTTCTTCTCTTGTAATATTTTAAAACACTGGTTGCTGCTGAATTTTTCTCCTATTGTTCCAGTCCTCCCTTTGAAATGTCTTACGCACTTCGCTGAGTGTTTTACAATGAGAGAAACCCCATTATCTAGGAGATTAAAAGCAGAAAAGAGAAAATGACAGCGGCAGGGACCGGCCCGGTGCCCCGCAGAAATCCCCTGCACTCCGCTGGCAAGGTCCCAGCGCTCCCGACGATCCCGGTGTGCGCTCGCTGAGCGGCACTGCTCCCAGCGCTCCCAGCGCTCCCAGTCTGCCCTTCCAAAAGAAACCGCAAGCCTCGCTTAGAGCTGTGCGCGGATACAGTGTTTATCCCCTTATTCTTGGTTTATTATTAACTTAAAAGCCTCGTGTATGGTCCTGTTCGTGTAAGCAGCACATTTAATGGCTCCCTCCAAGTCTGGCTTCAGATAAAATGGGGTTAAATCAGGCTATTTTCCAAATGCCTCACTTTCAGTTTTACTTGTCTTCATTTTCTTCCCTGCTCAACCACTTCATCAGCCAACTGCTACTGCATTCTGCTTCGGCCTCCGGAGAATTAGCACTTCTGACTCCCAGCAGGTTGTCAGAAAGCCTGAAAGAAGTTATCTTACCCTCAAAATCTGGCACCAAAAATAAGATGTTATTTCTAATTGTCTTTTTCACTTTTGCTTTCCCCCTCCAGCCCTTCGGGGCTCCCCTCTTCCCATCCTCCAGTTCCCTTTTCCACGGCCCTGTGCTTGGCAGGGATCCCTGCTCCATTCTGCTGTTTCAATAGCTGCAGCTCTACAAAACTCCTTGCTTTTCCCCAGCCCCTGACAGTGGGAAACCGGCCTCGGCTGCCGCTCCCGGGGGGAAAGCGCTGCCTCTCACAGCACTCCGCTCACGCCGCGCTGGGCACATCCCCCGCCGCAGCTCACGGCCCCATCGCGTGCTTGCAGGAGCTTTTATTGTGGCGTTCTGACACGGGCTGCCTGTTCAAGCCTAAGCGACTGAAATGCGGGGGCAGAAGGCTGTGGAGGGCACGTCCTCGTAGCTCCTTCCATCCTGCAGGGCAGCTGTGCCGGAGCCGCGCTCCGTACCTGCTCGGGGAGGGGTCCCGCAGGGTGGGCACACCAGCACATCACCCGCCCCGCCGCTCCTGGCTTGTCCCCGGGGCTTGCCCTGCTGCCCTTTCGCAACGCGGCCTGCCGATGCGCTGAGCTGCGACCAGCATCCCCCCAGGATCATCCACCCGCACAAAGTCACCCCCGCGGGCTGCTCCGATGGCTCCCGGGGGGAACCCATCCCAGCCATCCCCTGACACACCCGAGGGCAGCGTCCCCGTGGTCAGGGCCACCTCACGGCCCCAGAGGGTGCCCGCAGAGCCGGGGAGGTGCTGATGTGCCCGCTGTCTGCACCGAGCATCCCCGGGGCACTGAGCATCCCGGGACACCGAGCATCCCCCGGGGCACCGAGTATCCCCCGGGGCACCGAGTATCCCCGGGACACCGAGCACCNCGGGGCACTGAGCATCCCGGGACACCGAGCATCCCCCGGGACACCGAGTATCCCCCGGGGGCACCGAGTATCCCAGGGACACCGAATATCCCCGCTGCGAGCCCTGTCGTGGGTGCTCCCCCTCGATGGGGCCGGGCACAGCATGCGAGGACCTGGCCCGGCTGTCCCGCCCGGCGCCGACCCCGATTCCCAAATCCCGGATCCCCCCGGAC
>VXBX01007795.1:2512748-2580212 GCA_013400415.1 Scytalopus superciliaris
GTCCCGCATCGTGGCCGTGCCGGGCTTGGCCATCGCGGGGGTCGCTGACTCCAGGGTGTGTCTCTCATCCCCCCGCCTGCCCCGCACTGTCCCCTTGCTCCTGCCTGCTCCGAGTGGCTCCTTCCCTGCGTGCGTCACTTAGAGAAAGGAGGGAAAGACAGCGCACAGTCTGCTCTTGGAGAGCGGGTCATTTTCCAAGCAGTGCCCTGTGCTAGCATGTTGGAGCTCCATGCTCCAGGCACTTACGGCAAGCCAGCTTGAGCATGCAGGAAGCTCAACTCCTGCATCGCTGTTGAAACCAGAGCTTCCCAAATTTGCAGTTTAATGCTTTGTTAGCTGAAGTTCCCGGACACAGCAACTCAGAAATCCCTCTCGGTGAGCTGGAAATTCCAACAACGTGAACTATGCAGTTTATCACACGCGCTTCCCCATCTGACGGGCAGCGTTCGCCTTGTTATGGGGCAGAGAGTGTGATTTCTGCATTGCTGTTCCTTCCTTCCCCTTGCCCCAGAAGGGGCTTCCATTCTTGGTGGGATGTCAGGACTTTGCCTTCGCCCTGTTTACTTAGATGGGTTTTTTGTTAAGCATGGAAGTGAATGATTGTCCAGTTTTACAAGATTTCAAGGAGTGTTCTGCATTCCAGGAATAATCCTGGTGTGTACTGTACACAAATGTAACCTGCTGCCAGCTGGGGGTTTGGAGCTCGGTTTGGGGGTCTGTTTCAGTCAGTAATGTGGTTGAGAAGGTCCAACAACACAGTCGTTTCAAGGTGTTTTTTTAACCTTCATCAAAGTCAATAGAAGCTTAAATTAGGAATGCTTCCCTGGCATCTTTATTTTGTTACAGAGAATGAAGACAAGTGAGAAATCTAATACAGGCTAATAAAAATTCCTGTGTGCCCTTGGTTAGTGATTCAAGAGTGACAGAAGTGACTAAATGGGTGCCTCATTTAGCCATATGAGCTGTCACAGACCCATTACCTGCTCACCACGGTTGCAGGACAATATTCAAACATATACTGATAACTCCTATCACATGACATATTTGTTGTGCACATAGAAATACACCTGAATACACGTGGCCCTGACGAGCTTTGCATCTGAGTCATCTTCCAGTAGCATTACTGAGATAACAACCTGTATTGGATACTCCCCCCAAAAATCCTCAAAGTTTTGAAGAGTTTATTGGCTCTTACTAGAACAACTGTGTGACACACTTACCCATCATCTGGGGGACAGTGTGCTTGTATGAGTTGAAATCTTGCTCTGACATACAGGAAAGTTTCTCTTCCAAGTCATTACCATTGGTTGTGAAAAACAGCTGATGGGGGATTTCTAATCAGCTCAAGTCACAAGATGCCTGCTCCCTGCAGCGGTGAACTGGGATTTTCATACTTAGTGTTGAACTTTATCAGTGTATTTTAAGTTTAAATGTTTGTAAACCTGGCCTTTTACAAGTCCTCTTTAAAACTGGTGCAGCCGAGAGTGTGAATTTCCTACAGTGCTGTGTGTGTTACCCAGTGAAAAGCACAGACATTAGGTAACACGTGTAAAACTGCACATTTGAGGAATGTGGAGGCAGATGTGTGTATGTGTTAGGGCTCACTCTGAACCCAGCTGCTTGTCGGTGGTACTGTACCTTTGTAATACCTGATTGGTTTATTCAGGGTGCAGCAACTGGTAGCGAAAGATAGAACACAGAGGTTTTTAAACCTTCCCTAAATCTTTCATTCTAGCTTAATTTAGTGGAAATAAACATGAGCAGGGATACCATCTAGCTTCAGGGCATGGGCTTGCCCATTGTTTTTGTGGCAGCTGTTGGTGTCAGGTTTGTAGTCCTGCTGACTGAGGTTGGTTAACAGGCTGTGAGGGAAGCAGACCTGGCTGTGGGCACACAGGGGAGATCCACAGCAGGGAAAGGCAGGCAGGGGCTGAAAGCTGGGACTTCAGCTGGCCTTGGGCTGTGAAATCAAAAGTTGGGCTGGTGGCTTTCCAGTTCTTGTTTAATGCATGACACCAGTCCTGCAGAGGGGCTGTAAGAGAGGGGCTGTCAGACTTTGCCAGCAGGAAGCCACTGGCACCTTGGGGCATCTCACTCTCCTGTAAAGCTGACTGGAGTGATGATCGGATGCCTGGAATCTTGACTGAAGCAACTGCATGTCAGAGCACTCTTACCTTGTGCCTTTCCAGACTTAAGGGCAGTCCTGAGAAATCTGTGGATATTAGAGTGTTTTGGGAAATCATCTGAGATTAAAGCATCTGAAGAATTTTGTGATTTAACTGTTATTGTACCTGTGGTATGGTATGACAGAAAAGAATCAAGGTACCCTCCTTACAGGAATTTCAGGTTTAAAAGCTGAAGGCAGTTCTACTGAACAGGTGGAGAAAAAACCCAAAACCCTACTGCGTTTTCCATTGTGTAAGAGGAAGCTCTCATAGCTGACTTTTTTTGGAAATTTGTTTGAAATTAGGTAATTCAGGAATTGAATTCATTGTAATGGGAGATCAAACCTTACTGACCTAGGGGAAAAAAGTTCTGATTCCTAGGTCTAAAACCAAGCATGGTGTTTCAGGTGTGCACCAGTACATACCTATTGGTAAACCATGCCAGAGAGCTGTCCCAGTTGCTTTCTTAACACAGAGGGTACGTCTGCTCTGGAAGCTGCTGTGCTGGTGGCCAGGCAGAAAATACCAGTGGTGTCTCAAAACCTTAGCACCAACTGCTGCCTGTTCTTAAACATCAGTGTGAGCAACACTGAAACAACAGAGTGTCCCAAGTGAGATTTCTGCTTTCATCAGACGTAAGAGTTAGAGGTGAGATCTGGGATCCAGTGGTGTGCTGTCCTTGAGCTCTTTACACCCAGTTTTGGGAACCTCAGCTCTCCTTCAGACTGTCTTGGAAGTTTCTTTTAATTTCTCCTTGCCTTTCAGCCCAGACATTTCAGGACTGCACTGGGGATTTGGATATGCCTTATAACCCGTCCCACTCTTGAATATTTGTGTTCTTGTATTCTTCCTGCTGGGCTTGGTGGTGTAAGCAGTTTTTTCTAGGTTATTTTAGATGGAGCTGGCTGAACTTCTCATTTTACCTCAGTTACTGGACTCCTCTTGAGACTGAAAGCTAGTGAAATAGGAGAACTTCTAGCTTAAGTTTGGTGAAGCTACTAAACAGCAGCAGATGTTTTCAGTTTTGGAAGGCAGCAGTGCCTCAGTTGATGGCCCTTCATTTCTCGAGGGCTCTTTTTGCTGTAAAGGACTGGATATGTTCATTAAATGAAAGCCCACATTCTCTGCAATTGCTGCCTAAATTCCCTTCCTACTCCACATGGAAATTTTTCCAGGCTGAACCTCCAAAGTAGGGCTTTAGTGATGAGATTTGCCAAGGCTGAGGGTCAATGTCTACCAATCTGTCTGGTGTCATATGTAGAAGACCTTGTGTATTCAAAATAGTCAGGGCCACCTGTTTATTCAAGAAGATTCAGGTCTGCTGAGCCTGAAGACTTTAGTGGAGAAAAGCCAGGCATGTTATATGGAGAGCACCATCATCTAGCCATGGTCTTCTGGGCTTCATGTGAAATGCTGCAGAGTGTTTTGTCTCCTCTGCATCTTTAAGCTTTTCATCCCCAGTCTGCTCCACACACTTGGTCTCCCAAACTTCCTGTATTAAAGATTTAGAAATGTGAGCATCATGCTAAAATTTAAAATATCTACTCCTTGGATTGTTTGCTGAGCTGTAGAATAACTGTAATTGCTGGAATAAAGCTAAATATAGCTACCTTAAACGTGAGAGTTCTCCAAAGTAAAAGGGCTGGAAGAAGGGAGGGCAATAAAAGGCAGCAGGGATAAAAGGAGCTGTGCTTTTATGTAGATGAAAATCAGTAAGAAAAAGGAGAAGAGAGAAAAATTCTCCAAGATGGAGCGTTTCTCTTCCCTAGGTTTTTATTTCATCAGTGGCAGCAGCATAGGTCATGCAGCTGAAGGCTTCTAGTTTGATGCCTGCTGTTACCTTTCTATACTGATAGCTAGCTAAGCACCCTGTCATATATATGTGAATCTGCTGCTTTCTCATGTTTGAATTCCCCAAAATAGCTGATTACTTTATAAAGAACAGGCAGCTCAGTGTGTGCCCATAGAAACTGCTGATGGCCGTTTTCCACGAGGACAGAAGTGAGTGACTAAAATGCAGCCTTCAAAGTCATCTAAGTGCCATCTCTGGGAACAGGTGTCCTAATGTGCAGGACTTGTGCTGTTCTTACTTTTTTTTCCATAGTAATTGGTTTATGTAAGTGCTGATATATAGGGAGACAAGGACAGCGAGTAAGATTATTGTGACACTTGGAATTATTTTAATTTATTAATATCAAGCATCTTCCAAGATGAGTTAACACAGGATGCACCTGTAACTGGAAAGAGTGGATTGGAGCTGACATCCATGTCTTCCAAGATGAATTAACACAGGACGCACCTGTAACTGGAAAAAGTGAATTGCAGGTGAAATCCATTACACTGCTTCAGTTATGAAAAATCTGACTTTATTTTGGTTGTTTTTTTTCCTCTCGACTCCCCAGACAAGCCTGGTCTAGGATGTCTGGATCAGTCGAGACTGCAGGGACTGCCTTCAGAGTCAGTGTGCTCACTTGTGTAAGCTCACTTCAGACTGGGGAGGGGGGTTGGAAACAACAGGTGTGATGCTTATTGACAAGGCCATCACTGCTAAAGGTGTGGTATGCACACATGTGTAGTGACAGAGGATGCTGGCACTGACTTTAGAACTAGAAGCATTATTTTTATCTTACTTCCCTTCGAAACATGAAAAAAATGAAAAATGTGAAGCTTTGTTCAGCTCAGCAGTTTTTAATGCGTCTTGGGGAATTCTGAGTCTTAAAAGATCAGAACTGCTTTTGAAGAAATCTCAGTAAATCATATGTTTAGAAATATGTATGCTGAGCTTCAGCTTCTGCTCTGGCAAGGTCATCTTGGTCACACGATCAGTCCTTTAATTTTTGCCTCAAAGACTGACAGCTTGTGAAGTCAGTGACACTGCCACTGACTGGAAACTTATTTGGCAACGGAATCAACAATTTCATCCCTATGTAGGTCATGTATTTTCATATCAAAGTAGTTATCTTGATCTCCATCCAGTGGAAAGACAGGAAATTGGCTAGTAAATTCCAGATGATGTGGGTATGACAGGTGAGAGGCACCTGCTGTGTTGGTCACCTGGGGCAGGTGCTTAGTGGTGTTACTGATGGGACACCCTAAGCTGCTGCTGCCAGGATAGAATTCTGTATCAGCACAGGTCTGGCTGAAAATGTTATTTTGTGGTCTGGGTTAATGTTATAGAAACAGGGGGTGTGTACTTGTGCAGAAACTTGTGGTGGCACAGCTGGAGTGGAGCTGGCAGGTGTGGGAGTGGGGCTGTCTCTGGTGGCAACCCAGGAATGCTGCTGAGGGTGCACTTGTGAAACTGTCCCCAGGCACTTGACCTGGTCAGGCTCTCTGCCAGCCCAGCCCAGGAAGTGTTCCCAGAGCTGGAGGTGCTTTGCTTTGACCCATAATTTCTGACTGACTTTTACAGGGGGAATGGATTTTCACTTGCTGGAGCCCAGGTGAAACCAGAGATGAGGTAGAGTATGTCCTAAAGGTGTTTTTCACAGGGCAGAGCTAGCACAGTTATTGGAAGATGAGTTTGCAGCAAACTTTTCCGTATCTGAATCTGATTTAAATTCCTCTAGCTTGTGCCAGAAAATTTGTTGGAAGATGTGGGAAGACTTGTCCAAAGGAGTTTAATAAAATAACTTGAACATAAAGAAGCAAGGTTTACTAGGTGACTCAGGGTGGTCCTGTCGCTGACCCACCACTCCACTTTTTTGGACGGGCTCTAATCTCAGTTGCTGGAGGAATGTATTAGTAAATGATTGATTCCTACTCTGTGCTCCTGAAGGTGACTGCACGCTGCCAAGGCCAGCCTTGCACTCTGCTCAGCGTGCCGGGCACCGTCACCGCCCCGCAGTGCATTCCTGAGAGTGTTACCGAGACCGATCCCAGTGTCTGCCAGCCCTGAAGTGTTCTGGGCTTCACTTGGCACTCGGCTGTGTCCAGGTATGGGAGAGCTTCAAGCCTTTCTCAAAGAGAGGGAGAGACCTTAGAGCAGGCCTGGGAAAGCCCCTCTGGTCTCCCCGTGCAGGGCTTGGCTGCCTGAACCTGTTGGCCTTGAGTGCTGCACCAGCAGGGCAGGTGTTTGCTGAAATAATAAATTAATGAAGAGGGCTGGCAGCAGCTTGGCAGAGTCAGGTGCGGGTATGTAGACTAGTGCTACTCCATACACATATGAGAGCTATGCAGATTGACCACTTCCTTGGGGAGAAATACTTTTTGTGCTGGCTGGTTGCCATTCATGAGACCTGTTTAGTGAGGTTACGTGCTTTGCTTGTGGTAATGAAGACTTAGCCTGAGCTGCTCAAATAAAACCCAGAGTTCTTGTTCACAGAGCCTAAGGTTACTGCTCCCCCTCCCTTTTAAGCTACATGCATAGATAATTGGCTGAACAAATAGTGGGCAAAACTGCTCCCAGTAGAATAATAACTGCTTTTCACTGCCACTCATTCAATGAAGTGACATCTGGAAGACTCTCCAGATAGTCACAGGAGGTTTGGTGTGTAACAGGAAGATGCAGAGGAGCCAAATCCTACAGCTGTCAGGTTTTTTCATACTCTTGGATGGGTTCTCCTGGCTTGGTTTGTTCTCAGTTTATGCTGATACTTACAGCTTCCACCCCAACCATGATGTTCTGCAGCATAAGTACCCAACACATTTAAAAAGCAGATGAATTGCTTTTTGAGTCTCATAGAGGTGCTATGGGGATTAATTAGTTCTGACAAAGTGTTTTCTGGCTGAGATGTCAAACTGATGTTTCAGGACTAATGGTATTGTTCAGTGAAACTGTTCAGTTCTCCTCAAATGCCTAATCACTATTTTAGAAGAATGTTCTCTATGGAGGAAAGCTTTATTGATTTAAAGCACGCAATAAACAGTATTGATTTGCAAGAGGCAGTCATTCATATCTGCTCTATGCAGAGTTAAGATGTAAGGTGGTCACACAGCTATTTTGAACTAAAATGTAAGTGAAACTATTGCTTAAATGACCCTGCAACAGCTTGAAAATTTCTCATATGTGACTTTCAACTGCCTTAATAGCCTTGTACTCAGAGCAAGGGCAGTCCCCTGCTGAGGAGAGGGCTCTCTGCTATTTCATCCCTCACAACCCTACCACAGAGAGGATGGCCTGCAGAGGAACAGCAGTGGCTAAAACAATCTTCTGGATCCTTAGAGCACCACAGGAAAATGTAGGTAGTCCCAGAACTGCTCTGTGCAGCTGTACTGTGGATAGCTTGGTGTTAATTTTGCTTGTGCCAGGCACACCTTGTGATATCACATGCCAGCTGAGCATCTGCAGCTGCTGGAAGACATGCTGGTGGCCCAGCTGTGCAGACTGTCCCCTTGCCCATGCACCCTCCAGGCCATGGGGTGAATCCTGTGGGACATCCTTCAAGGGGCTCAAGCAGGTTGTCCTGGCAGCAGCAACCTGTTACACCACAGCACCTAAACCTGAGTGAATGGGAGGAGCCATGTCCTTACATCTTCATCCTGGATACTTGAAGGTCTCATAGTTGGACTGTTTGAAAGATTGTTTTTGAGCTGCTTATCCAAATTATCTCAAAGGGGATTGATTTGGGTGGGGATGATAATGGAAGGTATTTGCCTGTCACATGTGATGCAGCTCTGCATATTATGCATCCCATTTCCTGTGAGGTATCTCAGCTTGGTGGCCTGCCTTAGGTGGTGCTGGTCAGTCAGCCTGATTCAGAGAAGGTTGTGGTAACCCCTTTGGGAGTTGATCACACTCATTTGGTAGAAGTGGCTTGCTCTGCAGTTGCTGAAATGCCAGGGAGGAGGGCTGTGGGTGGGAGTGGGAAGGCTGCAGCACCCCAGAAAGGGGGCACCCATTTTTCTGGGCTGGCAGGGACCAGACAGGTGGGTGAGGGTGGGACCCTCATGTCCTGCATTGCTGTGGTGCCTGTGGGTGTTCTGTGGTGCTTTAAAGCTGCTCGCATGGTGCTGCTTACCTTGAGGGGAGATCTTCAGCCTGTCTGCTGCTGCTCCACAGGGCTCCTGTAGTTCCCTGGGGGTTTGCAAGGGTTTCTGAGGCAGTGTGTGTGCTGTGCTCCTGCATCTGATGTCACTAGTCCAGGAGATGTGATAGATCTACTGCAGCAGTGTCGCCAGGGTAGGGTCCATGCCCAGTTGGTGCTGCTCGTGTCTCTAACAGCTTTTAGATTGGTGCAGTGCTCTTCAGTTGTGCTTCTGATATTCAGACCTTTGTTCAGAATGGTGGCACTTCCTCAACATCTGATGTGACTTTGTTTCAGTCTTCTGGTTGCTGCTTATGACTTTTGCTGTTTTGATGGGAAGAGAGGGCTAAGCTAGCGGGAGACCTTCCCTCTTCCTTTTTTGGAAGGTCTCTGCTGCCACAACCTGTGTTCTTTATAGGATTTTTCCAGATGCTCCCTATGACTGGTGGAGGGATGCTAATGATGCAGCTTTATTGACTGCTGCTGCTCTGATAGAATTCCTGCATAGAAGGGATGGAAACTTTTCTCAAGGGAGAACTTGGTATGAAAAGGAACTATTTTTTAAAAAATAGGAAGGCCTATCTAAATTAGGATGACCTGTACTGTATCTAGTGTTCCAGATGAGCTTTTCATACCTAATTGTGGTTTATAAAAAAATAAATATTCTTAACGTGGGTAGCATTTGGTATTGTAGAGTTTTGGCATTTTGAAATTAAATCAGCACTGTGAACAGACTTTTTTTTTGTTGGAGCATGTATGTGGTGATGCTCAGGTGTATTTCGTATGGTGTGTGTTAACCCTGGAGAGAAAAAGAAGGTTAAACTCTGTTGTTCAGTATCAACATTTCTCAACATCTGGTCTCTCTCCATGCATCAGTTGTCAGTTAACCCACTTGTTTAGATTTTTCTGGAATTCCTTGAAGTCATCTCCACATCCAGCTAACCTAAATAACTTGTCAGCCAGCAAGGCAGTAAGCCAGGCTTGCTGTTTGTCTTATATGACTAGTAAGGATTTCACACCACAGGGTTTAATCACCAGAGTTGTACAAGTTATTGCCTTGGTGGGACACTGACAGTTTAATTCTTATATGGACACATACAGAGAAGGCTTTAAGCTGTTTAACAGCTAGTTCTCAAAAAGTAATTTTTCCAATATTTGAGACATGAACAGATTTATCTGGCAAAGGGATCCCTTCACAGTCCTCAATGAGTGTTACTCTGTCTTATTTTCATGTGTATATGTAGGAAAGTGAAATGCCATGGCTGCTGCTGTGTCCATGGTTTTCTGTGGCACCAGGGTTTTGGAAGATATCTTAGATTTCCTAACTTGTTTATTTTTTTCTGTTAAAATTTGAATGTGGAAGCTTCCAGATTTTAACTTAAATCCAGTCTGTCCAAATCAATGTGGTATCTTTTCAGTTGAGCTGGTCTGCAATTCTGAATGAAAGTAGATATGTTGTCATATGTCACCTGTTAATTATTCATAGGCTGCTGTGTGGCAGGCATGGTGAGTTCCTCATACAACTGGCTTGCTAGTAACTTAATTTTGAAGGTATCTGCCATCATCTGCTTCATGCTAATGAAAGCATAACCTGAGTGTGAATACTTTCTTGAAGCATGTGTTGTTTGCTTGCATGATCTGTTGTACTCCTTGGGCACTACTCCCCGCTTCCTTTTTAAGATTTCTTTTTAGGAGAAGAACGTGTGGATGGAAGGGGATGGGTGTGTGGTGAAGGAAACTGGCTTGGTCATTTGCAAAAGGGTTGTATGACTGAAAATCTCAGTTTGCAGAGGCAAATTTGCAGCTGAACTGGTCATACAGAGTCCTCTACTCAGGCTTGTTTTCACACATCCTTTGTAAAGGCCTCTCTTATCCCTAAAGCAAATGTTCTGTTGAATTTTGTCATCTTCATTTGTCCTGTAGTGTGTAGCTGCTGCCCCATAGTGCTTTCTGCTTAAGTTTCTATCTGCTTCCCAGACACAAGCTCTTGCAGTTTTGGATAGTAGTTCTGACCAGTTGTGTTGCATCTTCAGTAGCTTAGCTGGGCTGGTGGCCCTTTCTAGTGGGGTCACTCTGGGCTTTGAGTCAGCTCCTGTGGTGGTTCTTCCTTCCTTCCTATTGGGAAAAGGTCCCTCAGCTAATGGAGGAATGAATACATGACTGCAGCTGAACATACCACAGTTTGTAGCCTGGTTTAGACCTGTGACCAGGCAGTGACTATTTGGGGATGGGAGGATTTGTTCTTGAGTCAGACCATGTCCCATCATGTCTCTGTGGCTGCTGCCAGAGCCCCAGTCAGCAAGATGGGGGCTGGGGCTCAAGGCTGCTCCCATTTTCTGAGCAGAGCCAAGTGACACCAGGTCCTTGAAAGAAGGTGGCATCTGGTGCAGTTTACTCCTCCATGTTAGGGCTTTGCTGTGTAGTAACAAAAATGTGGTAATTCACACCCGTAATCCTTCTGCTTGGAAATCTGCTTGTGACGGTTCTGATGTGGCATGTTGGGAAGTGTTCCTTCGCAGTCAGATTTAGTACAGAATAGATTTGCAGTGAAATAACCTGAGCTAAATCCCTTTAACAATGCCCTCTAAAGGTGTTATTGTTTGAATTACTTCCCTGGGGTAGCTGGGCAGATGTGTGGCAACGCCTCTCTGAAGGATGGTAGTGCCTCTTGCCTTTGTTATTGTTGAAGACAGGCTGAAATGCTGCTTTGGTCCAACTGCTTCGTGACCAGCTGAGATGCCTGTTGGAAGGTACAGGGAATAATGAGTTGTGTCAGTATTAGGGATTTTACAACAGTTTTGTTATTTATGTGGCATCTTCCATCTTTATGGAGGGTTTACTTCCCCTTAACTAATGTCTTTGCAGTCGAAGGCAAGCTGTTGACCTGTCATTTCATGCCTTTGTGTTCCCAGCTCTGATGCTCTTCTTTTTCCAGTGATTGTTGGCTCAACTTTGTCACTCACAATCTGTATAATGCTGTTGCTTAGTTCTCTTATGGCCATGCTTACTGGGTCCTTAAAACCTTTCATAAAGTAAGCATTTCATTTTGCCTGATGGGAGAAGGAGGTTTACGAAGTAAAAAAAGAAAAAACAAGGCAAGAAACACGCTGTAGGTAATAGATTCCAAAAATGCAAATTTGTTTAAGCAACCCCTTAAAAAGAAGGGAGGGAAGAAGGAATTGAAGATTAAAACCTGTGTTTATATACATGTAGAAGCTGGAGGCAAAGCAATCCATTCATAAATATACAATAGGATTTATGTCATGGTGAGAAGTGGTACATGCATATTCATGTGTAATTTGCAAATCCTTTAGCGATTAAATACTTTACTCCAAACTCAAGAACTAAATAACCTTCTTGTTGAAATGAGATGTCCAAAGGCTCTAATGCTCCTCCAGTGGAGGGGAAAGGCTGGGTGGTGTAATAGATCTGATACTTTAATTTTCACTCTATTAAAAGATTTCTGGTGTGCTTTGGGCATTATTTTATTAGTATAATCAGTAAGTTTTGAACAAAACAAGAAGCAGAGAATGGGAAGAAATATTGTAAAGCCTATCATGCTAAGAAAAGCAAATAAGCATAGAAACTTGTTAGGATGTTTTTTCTCAACGGATTTTAATGTCAGATACCTTTGTCTAAAGTTTTATATCCCGTAGGTAGGGAAGGAAGCAGATAAGTAACAGCTTGGGGTGCCGCTGGCTGAAATAAGTGGGCTTTGTAAAAGTGAAGTGAATTGCCTTTAAAAGATGTAGCCTCAGTTCTTCTTGTAACACTAAAAAGTGAATATGAATACACTGCTACTAGTGCTTTTGGTTTTCCAAAGCCTTAAAATATTACAGGCAAAGTATCTACTTTCTAACATCATGAATGGGGGAAAAAAGCAGTGCTATGGAATAACTGTTTCCTGCAACTTGGGTTGCTACAGCTGGTGATTGCTCAGTGACAGCGTTCCTGGG
The DNA here is from genome assembly GCA_013400415.1 of Scytalopus superciliaris. Taxonomy (NCBI): domain Eukaryota; kingdom Metazoa; phylum Chordata; class Aves; order Passeriformes; family Rhinocryptidae; genus Scytalopus; species Scytalopus superciliaris. The sequence continues at coordinate 2,524,836 of VXBX01007795.1, forward strand.
GAGGGCGGGGTGATGCAACTGGTTTATCTTGCCCGTCAGTCGTCGCTCTGAATGATACTCTGCAAATGGACGGCAACTACCAGGCATGCTACTGAAAACAGTAGAGCTCAGCGTATGCCTCTAATACCACTGTGATAAGATAAGGTTGGGACTTACAATGTGATTGTGTTCAGTGCTCTATGCCTGCCCTCACCTTCCTCAGGGTCTTTTTGCAGCTGGAATTAGCAGTCCTGTGTCCCTTCTAGATCCACCAGCTGCTTTGCTTGCACAGCAGACGGGTGGCCACATAGCACTGGACCTCTGTGATGGCTGGTGTTTGTGTACTGCTATGGGCAATTACTGAAGAACCAAAGTTCATCCCAGTTCTTAATGCTGGACCTAAGCCTGTTCAGTTCCATCTGCATAAATTCCCTGTTTACCCTTTTGGAAAGCTGTGGTTTGTTCTTGTATCTGGACCATCACAAAGTGTTGTTTACTGTGCTCTCTCCTGCTGTTCCTGATGGCTCATTTTGGAATTGCTTCTTTATGAGCTCTTTCTCCTTTGTGCATAGTTTTGCGTTGGGAGAATATAAAGTACATCCATGCTGGATAGGAAAAGCCAGCAGAGTTTTTGTGTTCTTTCTTCCCCACCGAGGTTAGTCTCTCTTTGAAAGTTGTGTTGTCTGATTTAGCTTTCCTACTCCTGTTTTGTAACAGCTCACTTGTGGGAGGCTTTGATTGAGCAGAACAAGACAGAGCTGTGCACTCAATTCACTAAGGACTATATATGTTGGGATTTTTTGGCTGGCACAGGTGTAACAAATTGCCCTTTTAGTCCTGTTTACTTGTTTTCCTCATTCAGCCACAGGTAGTTCCTGCTCCTTGGTGATCAGAGAAGAGCCCTGTTGCTGTCTAGTGCTGTGATCAGGGAGGCACATAGCAGAGGTGATGTCCCCTCGGTGTTTGGGGCTCTGCAGTACAAAGCTGTGCTTCAGTTGGTTTGAAATAATGTATCCAGGTAACTGAGAAGTTGTTGCTTTTACAATGAGCACTGAGAGTTTGTATCATCTGCCGTGGTCAGAGCATCAGCTTGTCTGAGCTGGTGGCTAGTCACAGGAGGCGTGTAAATGCAGCACAGGGTACTTGAAGAATGTGAATTGGTGTAGTTTTATAGAACTGAGGGAAACAAACACGGTTCTTCTTAAGTTGAACCCTGAGTTGGCTACTTCTTGGCTTTATATGGTGGCCACTTCACCCATGGAGCAGTTCAGGTGCACACAGAGGAATGGCTGGCGTGATGTTCCTGATTACTGTGAGGCTGTATGAGTTGGTTTTTGCCAGCATGTTCTATTACATGTTAGTGAGGAAAACTAGAAGAGAGAAATTTATTAACAAATCTCATGTTTTAAAATGAGTGCTGCTCAGGTGGAGGCTGGATGGGAGGGGAATTTGATCCTCCTACCCTGTTTTAGTAACCATAAGTGATTGCCTCGATCCATCTCAGAAGGGTACAGTGAACCATTGCTTACAGCATTGTAACCACTTGTACTTTTGCTGGTGGAAAAGGTAAAAATCTTTGCTGTAGGGCTTGGTCCTGGCTGTGGGCACAAGCCCCACTGGCAGGGTTGGAGCAGGCTGATGAGATACTGGGCCATCCTGGAGCCCAGGTGCCCATCTTGACTCCTGACCAAGCTTGCTGGCATGCAGGAACCTCCTCCCTCTTTTTTGGGCACAATTTCTGCCGCTGCAGTGAGTTGGAATGGCCCAAGGACTGTGTGGCAGCAGTGACCTGCTGGGTGGGAGCGACCTTCCTGCCAGTGTGGTTCTCCTGGAAGTCACAGCTCCGTCCTGAGCTGCTGTCGGAGCAGTTGTGCTGTGCTCGCCTGGCACCACGGGTGGTGAGTGTGGGTTCAGCCAGGCAGCAGTGTCACTTGTAGTTTGTCTTTCAAAGCAGGCAGCTTAAATATCAGATTGATGCTTTCTGAGTGCTGCGCTGTGGGCTGTAATTCCATCTGCTGCGACACAGTGAAGGTGACACCTGAAAAGGTATGTGCTGCTTTCTGGATGTCCTCCCTGTATCTTCTGCATACATAACTGGAGGCACCATTTTACCTGCATTCTGGCCTTGCTCAGCGTGTGGTTGCTCAGGAGTCTAGCAGAACACTCAATACTTTCCTCTGAAATGCTGTTAGAATTTCAATGTCATATTTCATTCATTCCAAGCACTGCAGTCTCTGCAACATCACTGCCCTTTGTCTTCTCTGGTCTGGAACAGCAGAAGCATCTGTTTATGGCATTGATTTGGCAATTATTAGAAGGACATCAAATAAAGGACACTCTCAGTGGAAAGGAGGAGTATTCAAAGACCTCTGCCTGTAAGGTCTGTGTTTTTAATAGTTCTGCAGATTCATCACTGATTTTGGAACTTGATAGCACGTTGGTTCCCTGGATCAGTCTGTAGATTAGATTAAAGTTACTAGACAAGGGCAGCGAGAGTATTGTATTTGCCAGAGAATTTCAGCTTGGTCTCTGCAGGTGAACTGAACTGTGGGTAATAATTTATTTAGCTGTGCTGATGGAAGTAAATTCTGCATTGATGGTATAGATCAGCATTTGGGTAGAAATGAATAAAAAGGATAACAAAGTGAAACCATTTGCTAAAAAAATAAGTTACTGCATGGGAGTTGCATTTCATTCAGGTGCTGATGGTGAAGCAGCACTCAGTTAAGCAGCAAATTTTAAACCTGTAAACTCTCATGGTGGCTTGCTTAAGACCAGGTATATGTTACTGTAAGGCACAATGTCAGATCAATTAAATACAGCTTTGACTTAAGGATGAAAATGAATAGCTGAGATATTTTAGGTAATTGCCTTGAGCTGCAGTGCTGGTTGTATTCTAGCAGCTTCAGTGGGTTATAAACAAGCTACAGCTGAGGCCAGATCAGGCAGGTGATAATTTGCACAGTGCCTGGCATAGCTTGGTTGGAGAGCTGCACACATGGTGTGTGCAGGCTGTTCTCCCTGGTGTGTATCCTGAGCTTCCCTTAGAGGGGAAGTGTCTGTACCCACACAGGTCTGTGGTTCCAGTAACACTTTCCACCTCCCCAGATGCTTCAGTTTTACCTCAAGTGTCTTGCTGCACACACTGGTTTTGACTTAGACTGACTCATTCTGCTGCTTCTTATCCTTTGGCATATATAAAGGCTATAAAACCTGACAGTTATGGAGAAAAGGTGTTACTGAGGGATCTTGGCATGAAATACTACTTTACATGGTCTGAAAAAGAAAACAACCACCAGCTTTTTCCTCTTCTTGGTCAAATGAAAGAAGGGAAAATGCGACTGAGGTAAAGGGATGTCTTTCTAACAATGTCAGCTATAAAGGATTTGGATTGTGCACTGAGAAGACTGGCATTGAAGTAGTTTTTGAGAACCTTGCTTTCTGAATTTCTAGAAAAGGTACTGGTGACCTGGGGCATTCCAGGTCCCACATGAAAATCTCAGGAGTGAAATGTCCTTAAAGTACCTGCAGATCCTGCAACTTTTTTGCTGGGTTGCTCTACAAAGAGGGGTTTTTTGTGAGCAGAGAATAGATGCAGCTCACCATCTTCTTTTCCTGGCTACATCCCCTGCGATGAAAACTGAGGGAGAGAAAATACCTTGTTACAGATGAAAGGGAGCTGGGGCTTGCTATGGCACAAAGAAAGATGTGATTTCCTACTGTGCCAGGTTTGTGTGGTCTCTATTACATTTTAAGATCTTATTTTGACCAACGTATATTTTCCAAGATAAAGCTGAAACTCTTACAGAGCTGGTGCTTTCTGTTGCTTCCGTTGATTTGCAGGGAAGAGAAATGTGTGAAAATGTAGGTGGTTTGGCTTCACTTCTTACAAAGCCCTGAAATAATATGCTGTGCCTTATACACCAAATGTTTTAAATCATTCTATTTCGGAGTTCATGTTAAATAATAGGTAAAATAGCAGTGCATAGAAGGTAAAAATGCAATATCCAGTGTCAAGTACATCCCTGTGGAAAGTATAGCGTAAGTTATAGGTATGTGATCACTTAGGATAGGGCTTTCCATAGGATGTAGCTGTGCTGTGGGGGATGAAGCCAGTTGAGGGAGGTTAGAACTCACCTGCATGTTATGTTGGATATTTAGCGATCTGTGAAGCTGAAGTGAAATCCTCAGCAGAAGAAATTTTTCTAAAAATAAGAAATGTCAGAAACACCGTAGAATCCGTGAAAAACACAGCTATTGCTCTCAGTTTTTACATAAAAAGCACTCAAATTATTTGGCCACGTGCAGCATCAAAGGGAGCCCTGGTCTGAGCCATCACCTGGGGTGCTCCGGGGAGAGCTGCTGCCTTTGCAGCCGATCTGCCTGACATCAGTGGCAGCAAAACTGGGCACGGGTAAATGAAGACAGAATGACTGTGAGGAAGAGACAGTCTCTCTGGTGTGCCACAGCATTCTCTGTCTGGCACACACCTAGGACAGGGATCTCCATCTGGCGTGGGCTCGGCCCTCGAGGAGTGGCTGCTGCCATAGGAACAGAGGTCCCTGCCAGTGCCCTTCTGCCGGAATTAAATCCGGGACAGCCACATTATGGCAGGCACTGGCTGCGGCTGGCTCCCATGTCGAGCTCTTTGTCTTCACAACCCATCACCTGCACTGCTGCTGTGTCCTCTCTAACATCGCTCTTACAGCTTCACAACGTGGCTTAAACATTATGCCATGCTCTGCTTCCAGGTGCTCAGCGTGGCAAAAAAGGGAGCAAGGATTTTAAACATCTTTGGGGAAGCAGTGTGTGCAACTGCGGGTCACACCAGCCAGTCAGAGTCTCTTAGGGCTCAGCTTTGTATTCAGATGCGCTGGCCTGCGAGCTGCAGACATTCCAGATACTTGTGTTCATTTTGGCTGTATCCAGGCACGCACTCACAAAGAGCAAGATGCGTGCAGTGAAGTATAAATCCCGTCCTCTAATGACTCAAAGCACTGTTGTGTGCGCATACATGCTTAACAGATTGTATAATTAGCTGGCTTTGTAAGCTGGCAGCATGTATGATTCTCCAGTAGCTAGCTAGAAATCTTACGTGGTGTGGGGAGTGTATGCAGGTCCTCGAGCTTGTTGTATCCATGCAGGGATGACTGCTGGGCATTAGGGAGGGGGCTGCATCCCCTGTGCCCGGAGGAGAAGGGCTCCCCAGGCCCTGTGCCATCACCTCTGCCTGTTCCCCTGAGCCCTGGGCTGGCAGCAGCTCTTCCCCCTCGGCTGCCGGTGCTGGGCTGGTTTGGCTGGCAGCTCTGGGGTGTGGGGACAGGGGCTGTGCCCTTCAGTTCAGGCTCCCCAGGTCCTGCAGCCACGCACTTCAGCCTGCACAGCGTGGGTTACCCCTCAAGCCCTTCTCTCGGCCCAGGAGTTTGATTAGGCGCTGGCCCCGACTGGAATCCGGTTTTATCTGAAACCATTCAGAAGTGTTAATCCCGGAGGTGACCAAGCCTGGCTGCAGAGCTACCCTGACCCTGCACAGGCACGGGGGCTGCGGTGCTGTGCCCGCTGGGGAGGGAGCTGCTCCAAACGCTGGGATCGGGCTGCGGGCTGGGATTTGCTGCTGGGGTTTGCTGGGGCTGGAGCTGCCGCCGAGGAATGCGGCAGGTTGTGCCGGTGTCCGGGAGACGCGGAGGGTGGGAACACGCACCGGGGCCCCGGGCTGCGTGCTTGGGATTTCATTGGAGCCGGGGAGGAGCCGGCGGGGGAGCGAACATGACCTTGAAAATCCTTATCGAGATGAAAAGGTGCAGTCAGCGAGCACATTCCTGGGCGGGCTCACAGTGTGACAGCCCTGCCGGGCTCCCGGGCACCCCGAACCTGCTGGGGTCTGTGCGTTTGTAAGTGCCAAGGCAGAGCCTGGCAGCTGGAGGGGATGGGCCACTCGAGAGGACCAGTTTTAATTATGAAAGCTCGTCTCCGAGTTTGGTGCCCAGGAATCTGGTGAGCTGCCAGGCAGCTCATCACAACCAGCAGAGGAGGGGTGGTTGTGGTTTCCCCCGGTGCTGCTCCTGTTGCTGACACTCCTCTCTCCCTGGCACACTACCTCAACTGGGAATTCACTGGGAATTCACAGCCTGGGTGCTGTTCTGCTGTGTTATCAGGCAGAAGCAGTTTGTGGGAGGACTTGGAGGGTGCAACAGGGGAGAGCAGAGCTGCTGGACTGGGAAGAGGAGCAAGGAAAAGCTGTGTAGAGTGTAAGGTGGGAGAGATGCTTTTTATGCGAGCAAAAAAAAATGCAACCATTAGCCTGGCTCAGTTGCTGATGTCTTGGTGCTGCGAGTCCAACACAGTTCCCTCTCCATTCCTCCCCTGTGCTAGCACGTGTACTTTTAATGTCACATGCTAATTCAGGTTAAGAAACTGCATCCCCTAGAAATGGATCCTTTTCTAAAATGCTTTCTGTGTGCTTTTAATCGTGAAGCATGTTCCAGGAAAGTGACACTGTGCAGATAAAGCAACCCTTGAAGTGCAAAAAATAAATCAACACTACTATGAATATGTGCTCTAAAATGAAAAATGCTGCATTCCTGAAGAAATCTAAGTATTGTTACAGCTTGACTGGTACTTTTGTTGCTGAGGCTGCTCTCTGCAGCTTCAGGAGCAGATACTCAAAATTCATTGGTTTGTGGTGTTTTTTTTTTTTGTTTTTTTTTTTTTTTTGTTTTTTTTGTTTTTTTTTTTTCCTCTCTTGACAAGAATAGAATGAAACCTCATCTTTCTTTGTGGCTATATGAACTTAGCCTTGTGTGCTGTGTGCTTTGTATTGGAAGAATTCAGGCATTTGCTGGTGCCTTTTAGATAATTCCTTTCTAAATGCTTAGCTTAGAGCATTTGGGTAAAAACCTTTTCTCGCTTAACAAATTCAGATCCTTTTCAGTTTTAGTGGATCTAGGTGTGTGCTAGGAATTTGGATATGTGCTGATGATCTTGGGACATTTGTTTTTAGGTACTGTGGAATGGAGCGGCTTCTGCTCAGGGAGGTGGAACGTGCCCCTGCTGACCTTCGTGCCATAATTTCAGCTTTTGTTTGCTGTGATACTTGATTAAGACAAATCTAGCATCTCTGGCTTTTTTTCTTTGAAGTTATCCAGCTTGTAAAGGTGGGATGAAATGCAGCCTGTTTGCTGGGATTCACCTCCTTCATTTTCTAAGGTGGAAAGTGGGGTTTCTGCTGTCCTACAAGCCTGGAGCTTGAATGAGGTGCATACCTACTGCACACGTATGGAAGAAGTGGGTGTACAGAGACACCAAAAGACTATGGTTTTAGCCACCCTCACCAGACTGTTTTGGAAAGAGGAAAATTGTTCCTTTGGAAGGAGGTTCCTGTGCTCTTGGTCAAATACCGAAGTAAAATAGTAGCTAAATATTAATAATGAGACTATGTAAGGTGTGTCTCTGACACATGCCTTGAGCATGAAGTGTGAGCAGCAGCGATGAAGTGGTATGTGTGCTGGGTCCTTGCTTGGTGGAAAGAAATGCTGTATGTTTTGAACTGAGGAATAACTAAAAAGCCTTTGATAGACCTGGTACCTCTGTCGATTCCACCCATGGGCTTCTGTTCAGAGATCCTCAGGTAGTGCTCCCTGCAATAAAATCTGCTTCGTAAACAGCCTTGGGAAATATATTTTTCATAAGGATTTTGCCCTTGGGTTCTGAAAAATGACACATGGCTTCAGGGATTTACTCATAGTTGCAGGGGGTGCTACAAGCGCCCGGTTTCAAGACACTGGCCTGAACCTGAAGAAGACTTTCATGGTGATGACACAGTTCTAGTGTCTGGAAAGTAGACAGTGTCAAAACTAGAGTCCTTCTCTCAGGTTGATCTGAGCTGTGGTCCCTGGCCTGTGCCTCTCTACACATGGACTATTTTTGTTCCTCCTGAGCTGAGTTCTGGGCACGCAGATTCTCAGCCGGCTCTTTGTGCTACTTCAGAGCTGACAGAAGGACTGCAAGTGGGCTCTAAATCACACAAGATAGGTGGGAAAGGGGAATGTAAAGAGCAAGAGGCATTATAACTTCCATGTTAACAGAAATTTGATCTGTTGGCAAAACATACTGATAGTGGATCATTAAAAATAAATGATGTTTATAAGAGTAAATCAATCAAACTCACTTGGTGATGCAAATCTCACTTTTGCTGGCCTCAGATGTGTGAACAACCTTCAATAGTTGTTGATTTGTATCGACTCCCTTGCAATGTGTGAAATACTGGGCTATGTTTAGTGCTTTGTACAGTTCTGCCTATAAATGCAGTTTGGCATAAGTTTTTTTTGTGGCTTAACTACATGGTACATTAAGGCTTTGTTACTTTGGATGAAAAAGATACTAAACCTATTAATTTTATACTCTTGCCTTCTAACTCTTTACATATCTGTTCTTGTTCTCACGTTTCTATTTATTTTTATACAGCATGGCTTTTCAGAAACTGAGAAGACATTGCATCAACACTTAGAGCAACAGTAGTAGATAATAAAACTGATTTTTTGAATTCCAAGTGCTTATGTGCTTCAGCAGTCACTGCATCCAGGAGTTGAGGGCTGTGCAACCTGGACTTCCTTCTCTTTGGATCAGAAGTGAATTGCCATGCTTTCATTTCCAAAGGCTGCCTTCAGTGCTCAGTCACAAGGCTGAGTCTGCTGAAGTAGTTTTGGTTTGCCCCTCTTGAAGGATATGTCATGGATTACAGTTGGCAGGGCAGTGCTTATGCTGAAGTACATATTCTGTACCTTCAAGTCACAACTGCTTTGCAACTAGAAGGATATTTGTTCTTCTGTATTGTCCACTTCTCCAAGATGATCTTGACCAGGCATCTCCTCTGATTCTTGCAGGCAGTCAGAAATTTTCCTGTTCATACCTGGTACTGCTGACTTTACAATTGCTTTGAAGGGGACCATGAATTCTGTGACAGCACTGAGGCCTCTGGAGTTCACACAACTTGGTGTTTTCCTCTGTGTAGCTGGATTCAGCTCCATCTGGACAAGATTTCCAAGCTGCCAGACTGATGTCAGATCAGAGAGCCATGAAGTAATGTTTTCAGAACTGATCTAGGCATTGCATAAAAGCTGAGTGGCTGCAGCTGATCTGTCTTAGGGCAGAGAGCAAAAAGAGCTGTGGTGATGCCCTGCTGCTTGCTTAGACTATATTCTGCAGGAGATGCAGACCAGAGAGCTTGCTAATGCTGCTGTTTGGGATTGGGACCGTCAAATAGCTGTATCACTCAGTATGAATGTTTATCATGCAGAAATAGCAAGCAGGCAGTCCTGCTGTAGCTGCTGTAAGGAGCTAGCAATTAGCACGGTGCTAGCAGGAGGTGAACAGGGAGCAGCATACAAACGATGTGCATGTGAAACCCGCCTCTTGTGCTTCCCTTAGCCCCTTTACAAACAGGCTTTCATACTAGCAATGCTTGGTTTTTGCATTGGGTAGGTGAGTCCAGTGATGCCACGCTCGAGTGGTCTGTTTTCCCCCTCCAAATGCCATGTGAATAAAGGGCACAGGAGCTGACAGTGTTGCAGGAGCTATTTGCTGTCACATTGCTTTTTCACAGTAGAGATAGAGCATGTTGGTGAGAACTGCGTTTCTTCTCAAAGCATTAAGGTTTGTAATCACCGTGAATGAAGTGAACATTCAGTGCTCAATGAAGTCCAGTTGTGGAGTGAATCCCAAATCTGTCCCCCTTCCCAGAGATCCGGACAGTCAGCCCAGTGCTCACTGCTGCACTGCCCATCTTTGCATGCTGCTGTCCGTGGATAACGTGCTCCTGAATGCTGAGGTACAGCAGTTGTTCAATTCTTACCTCCTTGCTGACCCCTCAAATGTTTATCTTTGCCTGACAGTAGGTATTGGTTCCCTGCTTTAGGATCTGTATTGTGGGGGAGTTTGTCCTAAACACCTCCTTATCTTGAGGCATCTTGCCAATGTAAACTGCTGCCACCTACACCATAGGCAGCCTTTCAGGGAAGTAGGAATGCAGGCTGTAAGAATGGAGACAAGCCTGCCAGTTCATAATCTCCAAAATATGCCAAGAAACTAGTCTGACTACTCTGGATGTTTGGTGGACAATTTATTCCTTACTGTGAAGTGACCAGTCACCTTCTTCCGGAACAGCTGAACTTCCAAGCAAAGAGAGAGCTGACTTTTTCTTAGTCATTCTGTGCCGGTGGCAAGGCTGCTTACCTTACAAGAACTGAAAACATACTTAAACTTAACTCCAGCTATTTAAAACTAAAGACATTTTAATTACTTGCATGGTTAAATTCCAACTCTTGCATGCTTTTAGTTCAGTGGTGTTGCACTGTTCTCATTAAGTTGTACCTTACTCTTTTATATCTTTTCTGCTTAATCAGTTCAGGAAAGCATGCAGGATATACAGGCTGGCAGGCAAGTTAATGTTGTGAGAAGCCTCAGCTCCCATTTCCTGACTCTTTAACCTTGAACTATCCCAGGAATTTTTGCATTTGAGTGATTAAGAAGGTATGACTGACCTCCTGCCTCTCTCCTGCTTGCAGAACCAGTTTGTTAATCTCTGGGAATGATCTAAAATCTGTAAGTGGTTTTTGATGGTCTTCTCCTTGCAAATAACTTTGTAATTCTTTGCTTCCAGGGGTAAATGATCTGTACTGAAAAGAAGTACATGGACAAACAGACTGTCACTGTGGGCAAAGTAGAGCTTGTAAACATGCAAGCCTTTTCAGAAGTGGATAGAACAAGCATGTAGCTAATTGTTCGACTGATATGTGCTAGGTGTGCTCATTGTGGCTGGTGGGGTCATAAATTGGGTATTATATACAAAATTATGTTTCCATGAATCTATTTGACTAATAAAAATGTATTCCTATTAAAGGTATAAATGCGTTTGTGTTTGGAATGCTTGCAATACAAATTTGTTGCCTGACTTTCAGGTGTCTTTGGTGTCTCCTGATCTCTTTTGTGGAGAATCTACTTGGGCTTCATGTGACTAGTTTCTGTAGAAAAAGAATAGTTTAAGTGCTACCTGCTTAAGTGAAAGGGTCTAAATTAGCAAATTACACACAACTCAAAAGCACTGTAACAAGGTACAGAGATTATTCTCATGGCTTGGCCAAAGAGCAGTAGAGGACATCACTGAGTCCTTGTGTCAGTTAAAACGTTTAAAATTATGACAGCTTGGAAAATGAGCTCTGAAGAGAAATGTTGGGCTTGCTTATCCTAGAGGTGACCCAAGGCATGGAGCATTGAGGGGCAGGAGGTGATAGAAGATGAAAGAGATCTTCAGGAGGCTGAGAAGATGCTCAATAACCATGGCAACAAAGAGAACCACTTCTGAAAAGCAAACAGCTCTGCAGTTTGAGTTGCTTGAGGAGATGTGTTGTTTATTTTAAGGCATTTCTATTGATAATGTTTATGCTGTTACTTTAAGCAAATTTGTTTAGTTTACAGTAATAGCTTCAAATACAGTGTTTTGAGAAAAAGTCTGAGAAGACTTGACCCCATTTGTACTGGAAGGGGTGTAATTCTGTTCTTAGTTATCCTTTATAGCATCAAGACCAGGACCACACACTGACAATCATCGAAATGACATGTGTTTGAGGTTACTAGAAGTTTAGGATGACTGTACCTTGGTGGGTCTTGGAATAATGTCTGGCTTCCAAAACTTTGAAATGTCGTATTTGATCTCTCATCAGGCTCCTTTGGAGTATAGTTAAGAAGCTTCTCAAATTTGTCATCACTTCTTAAAGGCTTCTCCTTGTTACCTGGGAAGCACATTCCCACTCATGGTTCCTGTCTGCTTATGGTGGTCCTGAGTTACTCCTTTCTGCTCCCCTTGGTGTGTAGATCTGCTCCCTTAACTCCACTGCAGTTGGAGAGGTTTTACTGCAGTTGTAGGTGCCATGTGGCCCAGAGCTGCCTGTTGTGTCACTGCTGTTAGGGATGAGCTGTTCTCATCACCTTTTCCCTCAGTTGCAGTTGGAGTGGGAATCCAAGGGAGCATTTCATCATGCCCAGGTGTGTGGTGACGGGGCAAGAAAGGCTTTGCCAGCAAGATCATAAAACAGGGCCCCTTCGCTGCCACACCTCCAGCCTCCAAAGGCAATTCTCCCTGGAGTGAGAGAAGATGCTCCCAGGGAAAGTAGTTACTATAGTGATGAATAGCCCTGGTGTGTTGGAGGGCTGCATCACCAAGTTGAGTAATAAATGTGTAGGAGTCTATTTTTAAAAGCTTTTGTGAGGAGGAGATTGCTGTAGCCCTAGAAAATTTGTCTGCAAAGCGATAGGTTTTTCTGTGCTGAAGTTTAAAAATAATCATCGTCTGTCTTGAGAATGGGATGACCTCATTAAAAACAAAGAAGCTTGTATGTCATCGTGTCAAGCCTCCTGGCAGTGATTCTTGCAGCAGCCTTCTGAGTTACAGTAGGAGCTCTGCCCATTAACAGGTTCCTCAGAACTCAGACCCACGGGGATCTGGTGTACAGCTGCCTCAGTGTCACAGCTGGAATCAGGTGCTTTTAGCTCATTCCCTACTCTGGTCTGTGCAGCACGTCCTGGCACATAATGAGCAGTGATTTATAGTCAAATAAGAAATGAAGAAATGCTGTTTAAAAAGAAAAAACTGAAGTAGAAGCCATTGAAAATAAAACATGACTCCAAGCTTCTCCCAGAAAATGCTGGGTTTAAAGACTGTTTGGTTTTGTAAGAAAAACGGTGTGAGTGGAAGTATCTGCCACAAGTCATAGTTTTGTTACCTGACTTGACTTCTTGCTCACAAAGCTGTGTACCTGTGAGTGCAACAGGGAAGGGGAAAGCTGAACAGAGCTGATCAGCTGCTTTTTAGGGTTTGGTGACTCATGCTGTAGCTCTGAGAGGAGCTGGCATGAAGGTTCTGGGTGATCCAGGTGCCACCTTTGTGCCTTATGCAGGGAGCTGCTGCTGTGGGTACAGCAAGCTGCAGGAAATCCCCTGATCTGTCATTTCACGCACAGGGAGTCATGAAGGATTTCATGTAAGGCCACATGATCTGTACTGAACTGATTAAAATAAGGCTCTCCTGTTTAAATGGCTTTACTTTGTTATGGGGTCTGAGGAGCTCTGCAAGCATAGGGATTAAGTGGGTTTGTGTGAGGTGTAGAGGCTTGGCAGTGTGCTGTTGGTTTATGAATGCTCCCATCCCCGTGACCCAAGGGCACTGTTTGCTGGCTGCACATCCAAGTACATGCACGTAGGTACTGACAGCTGCCTGTGGGCCACCCATTGGTACTGAAATCCACTAATTACAAAAATAACTTCTCCTGTTTTAAGAAATTCAGGATTGATTTCTGTTACCCCCATAGTATTAACTCCAGATTTGTAAGTGACACAGGTCACCCATCTCCCGCTCCCATCAGGAGTCTCTGTACAGACATGTTTAACAAACCTTCTGTCAATCAAAAACTGGTTATACAAGGATTATTTGCCTTCAGTTTCCTGTGTAATGAGGTTTTTGATTGACAACAGTGGAGTTAAAGAATATAGAAAGGCTTTCTGAATCTGAGATGAGCAAGTTTCCATTTAATACTGTTTGCACATGATAACATTGACTTCCAGTTTTATCTGTGATAGAAACTGAAGGTGATAAAAAATAAGAAATATAGAAGCCCTTCTCATTTAAAAATGGTGTGACTTAGAAAATACAGGTAGGAAACTAACTTTCAACTTCCTGCTGTGGCAGTGGGATTTGAACATAATTTACTGTACAAATAGTTGTACAGTCTATTGGGGGCAAACGTTTTGCAAAGATGGAATTGTCTCAGTATGTTCACCATGGCTGGTGGGTGAGCAGGAGCTTTCCTCTCAGCTTGCTTCTGCCAGAAGACTGTCAGGTGCTCCTCAGGTTAGGAAGTTGGGTGATGCTGTTATGTTTTACAGGATTAGTTTCTGAAATGGTGTCCTTGACCTGCTGTGGTGGTTGCTGTGGGGACCTGGTTTCCAGGTGTCTTAATGAGCATTTGCAGGTGTTCAAATCAATTTGAATTTCTTAAATGCACTTAAATTTAAAAATAACACACTGAAAACTAAGAAAACATGATGTAAATGGATAAATCTAACGTTAAGTTTTGTTTTCAAAATACTAAGTATTCCTAATAATGACTTTGATTGAAATGTAGCTGATGGGGAAGGGCAGTCACAGGTGTGATGAATGTGAGATACAGGTGAGTCAATATGAGATGAACATACGGGTTCCTATGGGTAGCTAGAAGACCAGAGTTAGGCTATGCTTTACAAATATCTTCTCTGGCTCAGCCTAGTTTCTCTTGTAGAGCTCCACACCAAGTTCAGCCAGCAGCTTAGAAGCAGATGAAGCATTTGGAGAGTAGTTTTGGTCTAACTGATGCATTAGAGCAAAGCTAGCGTGGCTGGAAGATGCTGACTTATGTCTCAATGTGTCATCTCTTTTAACTAGACCAGTTTGAGTTTAATAAGAAGTGCTGTATCTACAGACTTTAAGTTCGCCCCTTTGGTTCCCTCTTTGTGTCTGGAGATCAGAAGTCAAAGTTAGGATTTTCTGAACTTTTGGGTGCATTACTTTTGTCTGAAAGCTGGATGAATGAATGTGGAGGTTTCCCTAATGGAGGAGGGTAAGGAATGCACAAACCATTGTAGGTTTTCTTCCTTAGTTACAAGCACAGTGGTGCAAGGGCTCCATTTTTGTAGATTGCTGCTTTGAGTCTACCTACAGAGAGGAGCTATTATATGAGAATCTGGTTTGACTGAGTTGATGAGATTTTTTTTTTCCAAGGCAGCTCAGAAAGCTTTGTGAATTGTAAAGGAGATGTTTCAAAGGAATAGTCCTGCAGATGTGTCCTAGCTTTAACTTCCCACATGCAGGAACAGTCCTGTTTTATGCAGCAATAATACACCAACTAAATCATGTCTTGCTGTGAGAAAGAAACTTCTTTTGCTCATTTAATCCATCATGTTACACTGTGAGTATGCTTAAGGAGACACTTCATTTTTGGACCCTTTCTGGAAAATTGGTTTATTTTAGTCTTCATAAGAACCCCTAAATTCATATCTTAAAACAAGGAAATAATCTCCTTTTTCTTTTTATGCTGTATTCAAAGTCTGGCTGCACAACACACTGCATGTCTTTCATCTGCAATTGTAGCATTGCTGCTTTGATTTGTGCTGGTTTTTCCCACAATGGCAAGGGAAAGGAGCTTAGAAG
Organism: Scytalopus superciliaris; assembly: GCA_013400415.1. Taxonomy (NCBI): domain Eukaryota; kingdom Metazoa; phylum Chordata; class Aves; order Passeriformes; family Rhinocryptidae; genus Scytalopus; species Scytalopus superciliaris. The sequence continues at coordinate 2,540,050 of VXBX01007795.1, forward strand.
AGTAAGTAATGTGGTTATGAAGGTGCAGTTATTTGGGGAAATAGCTGTTTTGTCTATAACAAATGGAATTACTAGCTCACTTACAAAACTAATTACTGTGCTGTTTGCTAGTTGAATGACAGATTTCTCCTTTAATGAATATTTACTCCTCTGTGCAAACAGGATAGTTGGAAGCTTGTGGTCAGCCAGGGAGGATGGCCCTGGTCCGTGCTTGGTGATGGGCTTTCCTTGAGATACGCTGAAAATGAGTCTCAAAAGTGAGATGATTGTCTGTTTCTGAGCCCTAGTAACTGGCACGTCTCCAGTTGGCCTGTGTCATCGCTAGAGCAGACTGATCCTGCCTTGATTTTTCTCCCCTTTTTCCGAAACTCCAGCTGAAAGAACTGGCTGGATGTAGTTCATGCATTGCATTTCATATGGAAAATAGGAATAAGCATCCTTTAGTTGCTTGGTCCTGGCTTCCTATTGAGCCTGACAGTTCCTGAGCACATTTAGAAGGAATTCGGCTGCTTTTAACAAAGTAGGACTGTGGATAAAAGCTGAACAGAAGCTTTATAAATTTGGTGTTAAAGCTTGGCACTACAGTACCGTTCCCTGATGAAAGCATTCCCAAGACCCAGGGCTGACAGTGCAGCTCAGCACTGGGCTTTGGGCTTGCGTTTGTTTGTTTGTTTTTAACAAAAGATAAAAGAGTTTGATATTAGTGTTAGGGGTGATTCTTGAGCAGAATTCCACTGCAGAAACTCCACTCAGTGTGTAATACTAATTAAGATACTGAGGTATGTTTCGTGTCTGTAGCACAGCCTCAATTAATGCACTTTAAATGTGGGTTTAATTACTGCTCCATGTTGAGGGATGCTTGGGTCACTCACCAGAAATGTTGAGTACTGTAGGTGGGACGTGGGAAAGGCATGGTTTGTGGTTTAAGCAGCCTGTAGGGTGGAATGGGAGCTGGTCTGCAATGTCAGAGACTGCACATCCAGGATGAAATTGCACCTTTTCTCACAAATCCCTCTATAGAAGCAGCAAAACAGCAATCGTATTACCAATTCACAGCAATATTTTGAGTGTTCCTAATCAAATGATGCACAGGGAAAGACCCCCGGACTTCCTGTGGCCTAGCTGGCACACTGCCCCTCCTGACTCTATTTATAAATCTTGTCTGCCTTTCCTTTTTTTCTGAGTAGCATCTAGTAAGTGTTGAATCAAAGCTTTGTCACGCACTACACGTGAAATTTTTTCACTGAATTTTTCTTTCAGAATATTGTGCAATGGAAGAACAGTGTCATACTTATCAGAACAATCAAATAATTGCTACAACCAAGTCCTCCGCAGTTACACTGAATTGTCATCATGCTGGGTTTCCTGATGTGTGTGAAGTTGAGACCAGCCCTTAGACAGCTTTTAGAAATCAACTTGATTCTTAAGTCTCAAGAAAACAAGCGAAGACCAGTTATTGTGGTTGCTTTTTGGTTTTGGGGAGTGCATGACCATCCTGAAGACACTGAGGCTTTGCCGGGGTGGCAGGAGAAGGCACCCTCTGGAGCATCCCTGGGTGTGGGTGCCAGGAGAGCAGTGAGAGCCCGCGTTGGGCTGCAGTGTGTCCCTGCCCAGCCCTTGGGCAGGGGTCTCTGCAGCACATGCTGTGCCCACGGGCTCGCCTGGGGACTGTGCCCTGTGTGGCACAGTGGGCTGGCAGGGCAGGGCAGGCTGTGTTCCCCACTCCTGGCCAAAGGAGGGGATTGTCCTGCTCTGCTCTGCACTGGTGTGGCCCCACCTTGAGTACTGTGTGCAGTTTGGGGCACCATAATGTAAAAAGAGACATTAGAGAGCATCCAGAGGAGGCCATGAGGATGGGGAAGGGTCTGGAGGAGAAGCTCTGTGAGCAGTGGCTGAGGGCACTTGGTTTGTTCAGCCTGGAGAAGAGGAGACTGAGGTCAGACCTCACTGGGGTCTTCAGCATCCTCCTGAGTGGAAGTGGAGGGGCAGGTACGGATCTCTTTGCAGTCATAACCAGTGACGGGACTCGAGGGAATGGCTGGAGCTGAGTTGGGACAGGTTTAAGTGGGATATCAGGAAAAAGTTTTTCCCCAAAGGGTGGTCTGACACTGAACAGGCTCCCCAGGGCAGTGGTCATAGCAGCGAGCCTGACAGAGTTTACAAAATGTTTGGACAACGCTCTCAGGGACATAGTGGGATTTTTGGGGTGTGCTGTGCAGGACCAGGAGGTGGACTCCATGATCCTGATGGGTCCATTCCAACTCTGCATGTTCTGTGACTGTATGATCCCAGGATACCCAGTGCCCCTCTCAGGGGTGGGAGCAGGTCCTCCATAGTTCAGCATTTAGCACTTCCACATGAACCACTAATGTTGAACAAAAGCAGATGCCATTTGCAGAGAGGGTGAAAGTGCTAACCCTAGTGTTTATCTTAAAATTGCCAGCACGTTTGTTACTGCACTTTCATCTGTGTTATCTCCAGAGAGTGGCTTGCATCTGACCTTGCTCTGCATTTTCACCCTTGTGCATCTTTGATTTGATCGACTACTGGGTACTCAAGCTGAGGAAACAGCTTGATCACAGGGAATAACGTGGGATAAGGGATAGCAATCACAAGTATTGAGATTCTATTTTATTTTCAGTTAACCTCTGTTTTCTGTACAAACACGCTTTTGGTACACAATCTAGATTAACAACTGTAAAAATAAACCCTTCAGCAAAACTTTATTGAGAAAGTTTCACAGATCTATATTGTGAAGCTCTGAGTTCTTTTGCACTGCATAGCTTTAAATTAAATTGATTTTTTTTCTGAGGAAATAGTGATTCAAACACTGCTTCTTATGGCAAAGGCAATGTGTTGAAAGGGAGATGCAGCAGCAGCTAAGCAGAGGACTTGGTGTCTTACATGGCTTTTACAGAACTGTTCCCACCTTGTTCTTACTGTATACCAGGTGTATGGGTCATATCTGGGGAGAATTATATTGAACCTCTTCTGGTTGGAGGCTTCTTTCCTAAAACTCCCCTTAACACTGATGAGTGACTGTAAGGTGTTCATACGGAGTTACCAGCTGGTTGCTCAGTGTCTCCAGATGAAGTATGCTCAGAATTCAGTAAAACTCTTTGTTGAGCTGTCAGCCCTGCTGAATTACCTTCAGATATGAAAACCCGTTCAGTCTTTTCCAGTGGGTTGGAGACTCGCTCTCCTACCCCCTTGCCTCCCTGGGACATGCTTTGTGCTCAAAGGGCTGCCCAGGTAAGGCAGAGAAAGTCAGACCCTGAGTCCCAATGCGAAGTCACGGCCCCCCTTCCAGATAGACGGTGTGCATTGGGGTTGTGTGATGGATCCATGGCCCTGTGGCATATTGTGCTTTTGGCAGCTAGAGATGAGACACCTGCAAGGGGAATTCTTCCTGGCTTGTGCCTCCCTGCAGTGCTGTGCTTGGTTAGTAGTTTTGTTGGTGCAAGCTGAAGCTCATTAACTCAGAGTCAAAGGGAGGAAAGGGGCATGGTTTTGATGATTCAAATCTGTGGGGTCACTCGAGGAGTGGGTACTCCAAGCTTTGTGTTTAGCCATACAAGCCTTCAGACTGTTGCTGGATGTGGTCTCTGGTAGCAAAACTCATCAGAGCAGTGCTGTGGAAATACTTCCTCATTCGGACAGAGCGGGTTACACATTTTTGTGATACTGAGAAACTAATGTAGTTTGTCATTAATGAAACAGAACATATTGCAATGCAAATGAGAGGAGTTGCATGACAAGTGGTCCCACAGTCCTCAGCACTTGCTATTGATTGTTCAGTCTTAATTATTCATGCTATGCAAATTGCATTTCTCATCTTGCTCCTTCTTGTCTACATATTTTTGGTACAGGACTTGCCTGCAAACAGTCTTGTTCTTTCACTTTAGAGACAGGGATTGTTTCTGGCAAAGTTCTTAATGTTCCTTTGTGGAGCGAGTACTGGCTGAGCTGGGCAAGGCTCCGCAGCTCTGTCAGAATGAATTCATCTCGCTGTAACTTCAGATGAAGGAAGGCAAGAGTTGGTGGAGTAATATTTGATAAGAACCAAAACTTTAATGTAGTTTGCAATTTTCTTTGGTTTTGATACTGAAGCCCTTGTGGCACTTGTTTTCTTGTTTGGAATAGAGATGTGGGAGGGTTCTTTTATTCATGCTAAATATTGTTTTTCATTTCAGGTATACTAAGCCACTAACCTTTGCAGACTGCATTAGTGACGAGCTGCCCTTAGGATGGGAAGAAGCTTATGACCCTCAGGTTGGAGTCTATTACATAGACCACAACACCAGTAAGTGACATGTTACTGTATTTTTGCAGAGTGATTATTTTGTGCCCGTGTTAAAATATACTGAACACAAAACCACAGGGTTGCTAACAGTGTGTTTTAGAGTAGATGAGATCTGCAGCTCGTGAAAGCAAATCCTCACCTTCTCTGTTGTACAAGATACTTCCCTCTCTAAACAGGAATCTGAGACCTTTTGGTTTGCAGTCCTCAAATTGGCAGTCACTTTCAAGCTCATACCAGGGACACACCTCTGTAAGATTTGGTTCTCCTGAGGAGTCCAGTGATCTGGAGTTTGTTCTTAGCCTGGAATTTGTCCCTGTGGCAAGACCATCAGAAACAGAGCAAAGGTCTGCGTTGATTCTCCTGGCAGGGATCAAGTGAAGGACAGCACAAGCTCCCTTTGCTGGAGCAGCTTGCACTACCTTTGCTGGGGAGGAAACTCTCAAGTCAGCCTGGGATATCCTGAGATGTGTGCAAATTCAGGGTTGTGGTGGTTTTATTCTGTGTCCTCAAACTATGCTCTTTGTTAGAATGCTTGATAGACCAAAAGAGTTAACTTTATAAGATCATTTGAATTAGGGACATAGAGAGAAGCCTTCAAACTATGCTGACACCTGCTTAGTAAAATAACAGCTGCATTAAAAAAGTTTACAGTTCTATGGGATGTCAGAGGCTACAAGATTTGAACAAGAAATGCAACTAAAAGGTTAAAAAGAAGAGAAACAAACTCATGACCGTGTTTCTTATGCCAGCTCTAATCCAAATCATGATAAAGCAAAACATATCCACTTACCTTAACCTAATCAAGCAGCTCATCATTGTGGTTTATGTTGAAGTATCCTCTGGAGCATGTCCAAAACCACCTTCCTCTCCAAGGTGTCCTGCAGATTCCCTGGCAGGAAGGAACTGTCAGAGGGTGCGAAGGGGATGGAGCCATCTTGGTTCTTGCTGCCTAAGTGCTTGAGACTAATTATCAGAAACAAGCCCAAGGACAGACTTAAATTAAATCTAAAGGCAGGAACCATTAAAAGAAGTGAGATGGAGAACAATTCTACCCACCTCTCTGAGGGAAAATAAATACAATTTAATTGAATTGAGTAGCCAGAATATTCCTAATACAGTATTAATGCATAGCCCTGAGTGTGTCTCTCTGGGAGAACTTCATTGGAATTTGATTTGCACAAAGAAATGATGCTGATGCAAGCATAGTAAGGCTACATTCCTCCAGCATGAACCAACCACATTTATTTATGACAAGCTCAACATTAAATTAAAAATTCACAAGACAACAAATGATGTAATAGCCTGCATTTCAATGGTCCTTTCATCTCACTTTTGAATGTATTTTGCATTTCTCAGTAGTGGGGACCCATGGAGAGCCCTTGGCCAACATTTTCATTGATTGGTATTACATGTTTGAAAACCAAAGCTCAAAGCTGCAATCAAGGGGGTACAGTTAGTGGGGTGATTACTGAAAAGCTTGATGTGAATATTTAGAAAAAAATACAGAAACAAAGCATTTCAGTACTTAATTGTGCATCCTCTCCATGAGCTGGCTGCTGAGCATTCCCCTCTGGCAGGTGCTCTGTGGGCTTGGGACAGTGACAGTGCTTCACCACCTCACACAGGTGTTCAGGATTGTGTGGTTTTATATCCTTCCTCCTGGTTGCTTATAATGGAGGAATTTCCCTGCAGCAGCTTCCACCACCCTTCCTGGGATTATGGGAAGAATGGGCTGCTAGTCTAAGGGAAAATTGGAAATAGCCAAGCTTGGGCTTAGGTCTAGGTAGACTTATGACCCAGTGTCCTGAATTAGACTTCAAGAGTTGTGGGTATTTTGCCAAGATACTTATTCTTCTTGAAATTAAAGAGTCCTGAGTCATGGCTCCTGGTGCTTATTCATGGAAACTGGTCCAGGGAAGCTTTGTGTTTGGGAATGGGGGTACAGCTCCGTGGGTAACTCACAGCACACTTTCCCCTTCTGATTCAACTGTAGAGTAAAGGGACTTACTCCATCTGAGTGTGGGTAATGGTTATCTGGAAATGGGATCTGGGGACAAGAACAGAGGCAGGACCCTGGGGATTTCTGAGCCTTACAGGTGCTGTGTCCTCCTGACTTTTCTTTTGCTCCTAAGAGAGGCTGTAGTGCTGTCTGTGAGAGCACCGACACCTACAGTGGCACAAGCAGCTGCTCTTTCCTCAAGTTATTTTGGGGCAGTTTTTTAAGTCCAGGCTTAGCTTTAACATTACATCAGCTGAAATGTTGCTTCTAACTTTTTGTTAAAATGCTTCTACAGACTATACTGGGGGTGTTTAATCACCTTTTACAGGTTCTCCAAGTTTTGCTATGTAATTTGAAGTGCCATGTGTTCTTTTGGGTCTTGAGATATTGTTAAAACAAGTTATTGCTGGAGTAGCCTGTTAATTTTCTCCTCAGCGTGACCATGGACAGCTTGTGAAAATGGTTGTGTGTCCATCCCTTGGGTAAAACCCTTTATTTCTGGTTGAGCTGCTAGGATTATTGTCAGACTGTTCTCTTCCCTACATCCTGTGTATTGCAGTGTTAGTATTATGCCTGACTCACTTAAGAGCTGCTCGTACCTTCCACCCTGGCAGCTTTTACTAAATATTTAAAGAGGCTCTTAAGATATGCAGATTAGATTCCTACTGATAGTTTCAAGCAGGTCCTTTTTATTAATTATTCATTATGTGGTAACTAGACATCCTTATTCAAGCATGTCAGTTTAGACAGTTCAGAGCACTTGGTCAACTGAATATTGGAACCTGTTCCAAACAAGAACATGTAATAGCCTAGAGATAGAAATGAAAAATGTTTTGGACAATTCCTCACAAACCAGAGACAAACACTGACAATAAATTCACCTCATTAGTATTAGGACTAGCTGTGTGTCTGTGACCTTATGTTGTTTTCATGATTAGAAACCTGGAAAGCAATGTGTTGGTTGTGTTGGGGTAACAGAGATGGAAGTGGTGTAACTGCTCATGACTGCAATTGCCTGTGTTACCTTAAACCCCACCTCCTGTATTCTTCAGTGAGTTACTGCTGTGCCTGCTTTTGATGAAGGAAATGTTTGCTCCCCTTCTGAGCTGCTGTTCATATAATGTCATAGAAGAAGCTTTGACGAATACATCCTGTGATTTAATGAGCCTTTATTTTTACTTACCTATGGAATCTGAGTGAGAAAGCTTTCTTTCCCCTCTTTAATAAAAGCCACTTGGCAGCCAAAGAGGACAGGCAGAGTTGTAATTGCTTTCATGTTGTCAGATGCAGTATAATGCAGTCACGTGGCAATGATATTTTCTGAAGGGTTTCTTTATCAGTGAAATAGTAGAGGTATTTTATTAGTAATGTTATAAAGCAGTTGCAATAAAGATAAGTCTAACAGTCAATGTCAGTATCTTAGAGCTGTGTGTGCATGTTGTTGAGTGGATGTTGTTAAGAGCCAGAACCAGGGTGGCTTTAGCAGGACAGGAGTTGGGGAGTTGTATGACAATTGTTCTACACAGTAATTCAACAAAGCTCATTGTAATTCATTGTGGATCAACAGTCACCTCCTAAGAAAAAAGCAAAATGTCTTTATTCCACCTTTTTGTTACAGGCATGGGGCAAGGGGGCTATTTTAAAACGCTGTCATAAGTAGTGGTGCTTTTCCAGGCAGCAGAACAAACCTGCATTACATTGATCTTGCCTTCTCCTGTTTTCTGTCTAAGAAACCACCCAGATAGAAGACCCTCGAGTGCAATGGCGGCGGGAGCAGGAGCACATGCTCAAAGACTACCTAGTCCTGGCCCAGGAGGCAATTGCTGCACAGAAGGAGATCTATCAAGTGAAACAGCAGAGGCTTGAATTGGCCCAGCAAGAGTATCGGCAGCTGCATGACGTTTGGGAGCACAAACTGGGCTCTCAGACCAGCTGTGAGTACTTAGTGAACTCTTAACCAGTGACTTCCTTAGTCATGAGCCCACATTGGTACAGTGAAAATGCCTGAAGCTGGTCCTCTGATAGAGCACTGGGGTGTGTTTTGCCATGTCAGTCTCCACCTTTGCTCAGTTTGTCTCAAAAGCAGGAGCTGCCCAACACCTGTTTGGTAAAGGCTGATTGGTTTGGAACACTGTTGTGGCTGGCTCAGTCACTGGAGTCTGTGCAGGTTTTCAGCACTGGCTTCAAAAAATGGGAAAAAAATGTGGTGATTGGCTCAGTGTGGAAAAGTGAAGTTATATGGTATTTTCTTTGATTCCCCTGTTTGAAGTACAGAAACAAGGCAAGAAGGCCCCTCTTGAACAGCATTCCCAGGCCCTTTCATGGTTTTCACGGTTTAGCCACAGTTGAGCGGCTGTCTTGGGGAGCTAAGGGTCTGTATTTTACACCATGTAAAAGCCAACACTGGTGGATTGCATCTCATGTGTGTGAAGAGCATTGTGTTGTGCCTCATGTTCTCTGTCACACAGGAAGCATCAATAACTGTTGCTTTGCAGGTTGGTGCAGAAACGTCTATAGAATGCCATATTTCCTCCTCACTGTTACTAGTTAGGAGCTGGCAGATGGCCAGAGGAGGATTTATTGCCTGCAAGTATTCCAGAAATATTTTTATAATCCTCATAATTGCACACTCTCTGTGTTCTTGCTAGCCCCAGCAGTGGACTGACCTCTCCCTGCTTCACTCTTGGGAGTTATGTCCTGTGGTGAGCAATTCCACTGGCTAATCCTGTGCCTCATGTTAAAAGATTTTAAGTAGTTTTCTGTCAGCTGAAGGATTCTTCTTTGACAAGGGTTTTTACAGTTTTTGGTCTTAAGAGCACTCCACTTGAGTACTGATACAGCAGAGCAGTACACTAAGAACTTGAGTTACATTGGTGTGATGTGATCTGTCTTGAAAAACACAACCCGACAGAAGGAACTAGAAAGGCTTCCCATGTTTTATGGGCATAAACTGATGGCTGGAAGGATCAAAATATATCCCTTGCCTACAGCTACCTCTAACAACATTGCACCCTGGGGAGCTTCTGTACCTTCTGAGGCAGAAGGGGTTTAAGCGCTGCTGAGAAGAGAGTTCTGCTCCTAATGGGACATTGATTTAATCCAGGGTGACACACTGTATGGTTGGTCATGTCCTCAAGGCTGTCACGTTTTTCAGTTTCTTCTCGTTACTTGCTTTTCTTTGTTTATAAACATTCAGCAGATTGTTTTGCTCAGTGAAAAAGTCTGAAAAAATAAATGAAGTAAACCTTCATGTGATGCCTGTCCCTTCAGTTCTGTTAAATGCCTTTGGAAATGCAGGAAGCCACGCTGTTGAATGGAGTGAACGTGTTTGGGAGTCTGAGTTAAGTGTGTTAACCTGGAACAAATCCAGACTCTGGAGATGCAGGACATGCTCTGGCCTCTTTAGTACACACTTTTAGTGGAGTGCACTGTTGTGACTGCGCTGTTGCCTTTCCCCCCCCCGGGAGGGGTGAGATCTGCAAACTGGGCAAAAAGCCCACACCAGCAGTGTGTGGAGATCTGGGTGTGCAGGAGCGATGGGAGGCCTCGCTTTGTGCTGGGGAGGAAGGTAAAGCTGCTAAACTGGGTGCTGTATTTGTTCTAGTGCTCTCTGGCTCATCGTCAAGTTCCAAGTATGACCCGGAGATCCTCAAAGCAGAGATTGCTACTACAAAATCCAGGGTGAGTAGTACAAAGGGACCTTTGCTTGCCATGAGTAATCTTCAGATATTTCCAGACCTCATGGCAAATACTGAAAGGAGATGCCAAAGCGGTTGGAAGAGCTAATGTTGCTATTTTTAATCTCGGAGAAAATTTTCAAACGTTGAAATCTTAGGAGTTGGGATTTTTTTTTCCCCCTTAGACTTTAGACTTCCTTGGCAGCTGGCAGTACATCCTGCTGCACAGATACACTGTGGGGTATGTGCTGGCTCCTCGTCGTGCCCCAGCACTGGAGAGCTGGGAGTTCTCTCCAGAGACTGGCAGCTGTTTTGTCCTGGGCTTAGTGCGGGTTGTCAGCAGTGGCTGTGTGCGCTCTCATGCAGAGCCCAGTTTGGGAGGAAGAAAGGACTAAAGTAAAGTAGGTCAGTGTGGCCTCTGTGGAGGAATATAAAACAGCAAGCTGTAGGGTCAGTGGATTTACAATATGTATTATCATCCTGCTGTGTTACTCGTGCAGTGGGGCCTTTTAGTTCAGTGTCCTGGAAAGGTGGCTTTTGTGGAGTGTAACTCCTGTCTTGGCACTTAACAGGTTTTTTTTTAGTGACTGGGAAGGTTTTAAACATTTTTGAGTAAAATTGACATGTGTTTCATTGTGTCTCTCTTGAATTTTTCTCTACTTTTCTCCTTATGAAGTTGGAACTTCCCTTGAGCCTCAATTCCCTGGTATAATAGCATGTACTGCATAAACCCTAGCTAGTGATAAAGTCCTGATGAGGATGCATTTAGGGCTGTTTGCTGCTGTTGAGAGGAGCTGATTATCTGGAAAATTTGTTTAGACTACTGTCTACACTGAACAAGTTTTGAATTGAATGGGTAGTGCTGTACCTAAATACATAAAATATCGTTCTAAAAATGTGACACTTTGCTGCAGGTTAATAAACTCAAGAGAGAAGTAGCTCACATGAAGCAAGAGCTCCAGTACAAAGAGAATGGATTTCAAACACTGAAGAAGTAAGTGTGTTCTCAAGATCTTATTTTCGGTGCAGAACATTTCTGGCTTGTAATGCATCCCCCACGACATTTATAAATAGCTGCCTAAATAACGTAAGCTGAAATGTGTTGCTGCTGATATCTTTAGGCATAGCAGCTGAACGCAGTACACAGCTATGGGGGTGGTTGTCTCAAATCAATGCCTGTGTGTGATTTACCACATCAGAACTGGCTTCATGGCAAAAAGATTTTGACCCAGGCTCTTGTCAGCTAACTGGTGTTCTGGTTTTCTCAGTGTGGCTCAATACAGATGACACAGTACAGCCCATTGTCTTAATTATAAGAGTCATTGATTTAGGGCACTGAGGAAAAACTTGAGGCGGAGTGGAAGGGGAGGAAAAGTTTCAGGTATTTACCTTTGTATGACTAGACATCTGGCATATTTTAAATAAATATTTATTATAAATGTCAACTGTGGTAGAATTCCTTTGAGGAAAAGGAAGGATGAGGTGCCTTATAATTAGGCTGTGCAAGCAAATACATCTGTGCCTGGATTTTGAAATCATGACTGAAAATCAGGTAGTTCTCATAGATGGCTAAGCTGATCCTCTCTAGCTTAGAAACAAAGCAGCTGACAGCAGTCTGTCTAAACATACCCTTTGAAGGGGTTTGTGTGCACCTTTGCCATCCCTAAGGAGTCAAAGAGACGATGATAAGGCTAAAATTAGAATTCTGAAGCTTAAGGTACTGCTGAGTGGAGTAACTTAGGCAGTGATGGATGGTCGTCTTTGTTCCTTCTGTTGTCCTTGCTATACTCTGGAGTGTGTTTTTCTTAAAAATTTTTGTCAAGATGCATGCACCTATGATGATTCAATTAACTGGACTTTATAAAGTGATAGCTTACTGGTTCTTTTTAATTTTTATACAGAATTGACATGAAAATGTCTGATACTCAAGGTGGCTACAAACTTGATGAGGCACAAGCCATTTTAAGTGAGATGAAAGCTCTCAAGAAGGCCATCACATCAGGGGAGAAGGAAAAACAAGACCTCATTCAGGTATTGAAACAAGATGACTTTATAGTATTTTGTGTCACTGTTGCTATGAGATCAAATTTCTGAGACATAATTTAAGTGTTTTGTGTTCCAGATATGTAATCGAGATTTTTATTAACAAACGAGGTCTGTGTTGTGGTTGGACTGCAGCCTTTTAGTTCTTCAGATCCTGGAAATAAGAAGTATAAAATACAACAACTAACAGTAATAATCACTTGCTTAGAGATGAGTAGTTTATTGTTTCAGAATGAACCCTGTGGCCTTCTTGGTCTGCCATCCCCAGCCAGGAGCCTGTCTGCCCAGGCAGGATGGGATGCTGCTGCCTGTGGGCTGCTCCAGGCTGGGGGAGATGCAACCCAGCCAGACCTCACCTCACATTTGTGGAGTCTGAGTGGGCTCAGGAAACATGGTCAGATGTAACCATGTGGTTAGACTGAAGTGATGTAGCTGCTGCTTTGAGCAGAAGCGAGCTCACCTCATGACTTTTTCTGGTTTTAGAGCTTAGCCAGGTTAAAAGACAGCTTTGTGAACGACAGAGGATCCCAGTCAGACCTGTGGGCCAGCAGCATGTCTATGGAAAGCTCCAGCCCTTTGTTGCCCCGGCAGTACCTGGATGTCAGCTCCCAGACAGACGTTTCGGGAAATGTGAGTAATGCATGAGGAACCCTGTGCATGTGGAGACATTCCCCTGAGCTGTGTGTAGCACTGCCTTAGTGCTGAGTTCCCAGGCATGGGCAGATTTCTCTGAAATCATACCTTCTCCTGGTTTAAACTTCAGTGGGACCTGAATTTTTTTGTGCCACGCTAATGCATCTCTAAGGGCAACCTGGTGTTTCCCCACACTGTCTTTGTCAGAACAACCCAGGTGGGAATAAAAGGGAAGGAAGCTTTATTTTGCTGGGAGGTGTAGCTTCTTGTGATACAAATGGCTCTTTATAGCAATGATGTGCTACGAAACAAGAAACTACAGGTGCATATGGGCCAAGTTCTAATGAGGACTCTTCCCTTAAGAGTGTGTTTGGCTTTTATTGTGTTACAAGTGAGAACAATGGCATATGTGCAGATATTGCGATGTCATCAAACATGTAGAGCTCATAAACCTTCAGTCCACATGTGAAACAAGATCATAACTGTCAGTGCTGTGGGTACATCTTACTTCTCCCAAGACAGCACAGAGCCTCTCCTGTGAACCTTTACTTAAACATTTGCAGCCACTTTCAGTCAGGCCCACACATGTTACTGAAGATCTGCAGACTTGGGCATGATGGGATGTCCCTTGTCTTTAAGACTTTACAGCCAAAGCATTTGTCATTCAAACCCAAATGCAGTGCAGCACTTAGGGGTGCAAACAGCATTTAAGGGGAAAGATCACAAAGCTATTTGTGTGTGCATGGAAATAGAATCCCAAGATAGATGTGGTGGATCTGGGTTTTTTTATAATAAACTAGACTAAAAAGAGCCTCTGAATCTTGTGGGGTTTTAAGTATTTGAAGAAATCATGACAAAATACAATCCAAGGCAGCAGGTTCCTATTCTGTGATTGGTTCAACTAGGAAATGAGCTTGACAAGAGCAAGTGTCACTTGTAACTTCATGGGTTTCAATAGGAAATATCAAAGGAGGAGTGGTTGCTGAGTTGCTGATGTTTTATTTTCTGTCTCAGTTTATTACCAGCAGCAATAACCAGTTGGCTGAGAAAGTGAGATTACGCCTGCAGTACGAAGAAGCAAAGAGAAGGTAATGCTTTGGACTGCTGTACCTTTTGGCTGTCACACAGCTTATTCTGAGGATATTTCACTAGAAAGGGTGCCACCAGGTTGAAACCCAGCATTGCTGCTAAATAAATATGGTAATTTTTGAGCCAGGGAGACAACAGGCTTTTTTGGCCAGCATTATCTTTCAAGAAATAAATAACCATCCTAGAAATTACTAAGGCATGACTAATACATGAAGAATTCAGTCTGGCCACACCTATGGGGACATAAGTGGTTTTGCTACCTGTTGCCAGTGCTTCCCCATTCCTAATAAGGAGACTGTAGTGCAAGGCATCTCCTTACCTTTCTCAAAATGAAATGAATGTTTGCATGGCTTTAAGTCTGATAAGGGGAAATGTGTATTGTGTTAACACCTAACATATCAAAATATGGTCAATGGCTGCAATTCCAGAGCTTATCTGTAAGAACGTAAGTTTTCACCCTTGCCCTCTGATCTGACATGAATGGAGACTAGATCTGAAAAAAAAAAAAAAAAAATCTATCTGCTTAACAGGCCAATTTAAGCAAAGGGTTTTCAGGATTTACTTTTTTGCTAGATAATAGCTAACACAACTGTGTAGTTAAATGGAAAACCACCAAACATTTATTATTTAGACTTTGGCTGGCTTAGTCTTGTTTCCGTGATGGTGAGTTCTTCAATGGTAAGTGCTCTAGAGGGACTTTGCAATCCCAGAATAACAAAGTTCAGATGCATGGTACAATCTGTACTGGGATATATGCAAAGAGAAGGATTTTTCTCCAGTCTCTGGTTAGAAATAAGAGCTTTAAGGCTGAGATTACTCATAATGTTCTCATTTTCCTGTATTGGCATGGCCAATAGGCCGTGTTTCTCAGTGGCATGAAATTTGATCTGTGTCTGTGGCAGTCATCAAAGACTCTGTGTGCCCAGCTGCTTTTGACACAAATTCACACTTTTCTTCTTAAGTGGAACAGTTTCATCGAAACTGTTTATTTTGCCAGTCCAAGATTTGCCAAACTACCTTGACATTCAAATCATTCCGTGACATTTTAAAGCAACATTAACAATATTACTCCTTCAGATGCAGTCGTTAATTTTTCAGTGTTAAAATTGCTTTTTACTTTTAAACTTTGCTGAAGACTGCAATTCAATTCACACTGACTTTACATCTTCAGATTGAAGAGGCGTACTCTTACTTTAGTCTGTATCTTTCCCAGGGAGGGGCAAGCCTGAGAACATAATCAATATGCTCTTTAAAAAGAGGCAGAACTTTATAAAGGCAGTGCAATAGTTCATTTGAAGTAATGATGAAGGGCATACAACACATCTTGCAGTTAAAGAATATTTGGTACCCATTCCCCGTGTCTGTCTTAGATTATCTATAGATTTTTCTCAGAGTTTAAAACGCATTACTGTGAGGAAAGATGGATCTGAATGGGTATGAATAATTGATGCTAAAATGAAAAGATCTCCAGCTATCAGAGCGCTGGGGTTTTGGCACACTATTTAGTAGGAGCTGCAGAAACAAATACCTTGACTGGTTTAAAGCTGGAACAATACCATGGATATAGTGACTCACAAGGAACCTTCTGTTCCTGTGAAAATTCCTCCTTGTGATGTTAGAAGTGTTTCCTGTCCCCACAGCAGCATTAAAATGTTCCAAAAACACAAAGAAGAGTAAGTGCTTTGCCCACACATGTACTGTGAAGGAAGCAAATAGTGGGAAATACATGTGTCCTATTAGCTCTACATTTTCTGGATAGGTGAAACTGAAGGCTGGAAATCAAGATGATCCTGTATTATTTACTTTAGAACTGCTAGATTTGTAAGGGGCTGATGCTTTTGAAAGCAGACTGTGGCAGGCACTGTTCACACATTACTGTAGACCAGACTAAAGGCACAGATGTGGGTGAATAACTTGCTGAACTTCACTACACCAGAACTGTCAGGACACAGTTCTGCCTGTTTCCTCACCCACCACTAAGTCCTTTCCTGTCACAGCTTGGGGAGACAATGAGAGCCCTAAAGCAGATAATGTAAAAACCTGCAAAAAAAGGACACCAGGGCAGCTGCAGTGACAAACCTTTGGCTTAATTGGATTGGGAACTGATAATGGGTGTCATGTCAAAGGAGATGTCATTGCTACATCTCAACAAGCAGAAAGTTGCTGCAGCATAAATGTAGCTAAATTATGTTGTGCAGTTTGAGACATGTAGTAGGAACTCAGTTGTGTGGCACTTGCACTCTGCACTGTTTCAGTTCCTTCAACAGTTAAAACTTTCAGCTTGGATTTTGTGTGACTGGTGGCAACTCTGGGATTTTAGAAGTATGTTTTCTAAGCTCCTAAGATGAAATATTTTAATGTCACATTGAGTAGCATTGCAACAGTGGGTTTTTTAGACCACACCTCCCACTAGTTGTTTTGTTTTTTCTGAAGAACAGAGGCTGATCTGATATAGGATTGCTAATTACTGGTTGTAGATACACATCTTAATGTCTGCTCAGTGGAGATGCAGATGCTCTGAACAATCTCCAAAGACACTAAAAATTTTACGTGTTATGCCTGTGTTGCATAATAATAGAAAGTATTAACTTTCTCTAGTAAAAAAAAAAAAAGACTTGATATGACAATGAATAAATCATCTAACTGCCTTTTCTAGGTAAAAAGAAAACAGTGAAATAAAACTTGACCTTGCTGTTCAGTATTTGGCCATTCAGAAAGATGGTGTGACCTGAGCCCAGCCTAGCCAGCCCAGCCTGGCTCAGCAGTGATGCAGTTCAGATTCAGGCAGTGAATTCTGAGTCAGCCAAGTGCCAGCCTGTCTGCAAGGTGTTCCTTTTGTAATGGTGCTGTTTTACTGGAAAAATAGAACACATAAATCTCCTTCTAGCTGAGAAGGCGTAAAGGAATGATGTTTTACCAAAGGTAAAACTTGAGGTTAGTTTAACAGAGCTGTTGGATTCGGAAATGCAGAGAGAACAAATTCCCGTGGAAAAGCCATAGCCATGCAAATGTATGCCAAAAGTGATCAGATTAATGCCAGCCAATCCTCTTAGACTCATATCCCTTCAAAATGCACAGAGGAATTCTTGGATTATGAATTAATGCCACTGTTAATTCTTCGTTGGAGCACAGTATTGCACTTAATCAGGCACTCAAAAACAAAACAGCTCTTAAGACGACCTAAAAATAGTTGAGCTGAATATCTATCAATTATGGAACTTTAATTAGAGTAAGCAACCTGCTGTGGGAAATGGGTTTACAGAAAGTGAGGCTTCTCTTCAGAAAGGTGATCTCTAGTCTGTCTCCTGTGATGGTGGAGGCAGGTCAGTGTGTGTGAGCCTAATCCTTCACAGGCTCTCTCGGGGCTCGAGTTCCTCTTGGCCTCTGGAGCTTGGAAGACAAAGCTTTATTCTTCAAGGCCATTCAGGAGCCGTGTAGCTGCTGCTGCTGCCCAGATCTGCATCTTACTGCTTACTCCACACACTTTGATTTTGCTGGTTGGCACTGAATTTGTTCTGAGCAGCACGTGTGCTGGTTTGCTGGAGGAAGAAGCACCATCCTGCTCTTCTGTAGCATAAACCAAATTCTAGGAAGAGATGAATCCAGATTAGTAACTGCAACTATTTGTTGTGCCCAATTTAAATTCAGTAATTCTGTCACCAGGTCACAAAGCCCTTTTCAAAGGGAGATGAATATTGGACATTTGTTTTACACGTACAGCATTTTATTTCCATTTCTTATGTATTTACTAAACCCAAGTGAGAGATTAACCTGAGTTAATCACATGAGGGGGCACATATGCCTTGACTCTCTGGTCTTCAGTCAGGTGAATTATTTTTGCAAATATCTTCCCTTACATTGCAAACTACTTTTTCTTCTTGTTTGCCTTCTAAGCTTTTCTAATTTTAACACCACAACCCATTCTGCCCTTCCCGTTCCCTGCTTGCCAATTGATTTTTTGGATTCTGCAAGTTCTGGAAATGCAAGACCTTGGTAATTTTTATTCAAGCTTTATCTGTATTATGGTTTCTCACCAAACTACCATGATCACCCTGTCAGGTCATGAAGAGCTGTAGGTCAGTGAGTGCCAAGGAGGCAGCTTCCTCTGCAAAGACTGACATTACGGCCCTTGGTTCTGTATCATGTCTGGTTTTCTGTTTCCCTCTGTATTCTGCATTGCAAAGCTGACCATTTGTGAAGCCAACTGAGCAGTTCACATATTTAGGAAATTGGGAATGGGCAGATAGCTGGAGCGAGCAGCCTCCTTACCTGCCACAAGCTGTGCTCTCCTCTGTCAGTCAGAGCTCTTGCTAAATTCCAGATCTGTATTGCTGTTGCTTTTAGACATCATCTTCCTGTCTGGGCTCATGTGGTACGGTGTGAAGGACTGGTGATGCAGACTTTAAACTGTAATATGAAATGATACCTCTAGTAAAAACAGACTTTAATTTTGATGCGAATAAGCAGCTCTGGATTTAGGTATGGTTTTATTGCCTCTCTGACTCCTCACATTCTCAGGGGCAGAGTGCACCAGAAGTAGCATAGCTCTTTAACGTGTCCAAAATGCTTATTGCTGAGTCAACAGGTGGATTCTTCCATGGAGATATGATTAACTTCCTCATTGTAAGGATAAAAAAGAGTTGCTAAACTTTTGAGTAACCACTGATCTTTATCTGAATCATATATAGGGAGTATACAGTTCTTTTCCATAAAGCTGATTAAAGATAGATAAATAGCACATGACACACTCCACACAAACTACTGTGAGGTCATTGGCCATAAGGCCAGGCCAATAAGGCATCTAGAATACATCTGATAGCTTTTTCTGAGATCCAGAATTTGTGCTGTATTATTCCCTGACTGGTGGACTCTACAGATTAGCTGGAGACTTAGTTTTCTGTTGGGAACAAACCTGAGTTCAAATCCCATTCTGCATGTCCACATCCCAAGGGTGCCATCACTTTGAGAGTGTTTTGGTCAGGGGGACATGAGGGGGGATTGTCCCTGAGCTGAGATTCTTCCTCGGGGCAGTGGAAGATGTGGGTGGTTGTGGTGCACCTTTGTGTGTCAGGCACTCAGGGAATAACTGCCTTTGGCTTCTTTTTTTTCCTCCAGAATAGCAAACCTGAAAATCCAACTGGCTAAGCTTGACAGTGAGGCCTGGCCTGGCGTGCTGGACTCCGAGCGGGATCGTCTGATACTGATTAACGAGAAGGAGGAGCTCTTGAAGGAGATGCGATTTATCAGCCCCAGAAAATGGACTCGAGGGGAGGTGGAGAGGCTGGAGACGGAGAGAAGGCGCCTGGAGGAAGACCTTCAGGCTGCCAGGGACACTCAGAGCAAAGCTCTGACTGAGAGGTAGGTGAGTGGGCACAGGGCAGGATGTGCCTTGTTGGCAGGAGTTAACCAGGAGCAAGCAGCAGCATCCCCTGGCTGGCACTCATAGCAGTGTGTGCCCTTGGATTCCCAGGAGGCTCCACTTAGAATGCTTCTCAAAATCATCTCCCAAACAACCCATCTGCAAGTCTCACTCCCCTAGTGGGGAAAGGTTGTTGTTCCTACAGTGGATCCTTTATAGGAAACGCTCAGAATAACCCAGGTAGTGCAGTGTAATGTTTCTGTATGCAGCCAGCACCTCACAGCAGCTTCTGCACTTGCTGTGCAGTCTGCAGCTTGGTAAATGTCAGCAGATGGAATTTTGAATTTTTAAAATTTGTTGTTTGTTCTTAGCATCCTTGTATGTGATTCCTGTAGGATCTGGTATTTGACAGGGCTGCGGGACTTGCACGGAATATCCTGTGAATCTAAACTAGCTGAAAAAAATGCCGGCTCTCCTCCCTAATTTTACTTGTGTTGCAGGGGGAGATCTCAGGGGAATGTACAGGGAGGATGAATATTGCATTAGGCATTGCCTACAGGTGTTTTACAATCTGGATGTATTAATGTGGGTGGCTACAGCAATGTTTCTGCTAGCTGCAGTCTCTTGAATATATATGGAATAGGCACATGGAATTCACTCTCTCAGTGGCTCTCTGTTTCAATTTTTTCTACATGGTCAGTGTCCAGGTGAGACCAATTTTCTACGTAGTCTTTTCATTGTTTTATCATCCTGGAAAAGATGTAGACACCTCAGCTGCAAGACTTTTACCAGCCTGAAATATCCATGGTTTGCCAAATGTTTCTGATCTTGCCATCAGATGAACACTTTCATTTGGGATTTTTAGGAATATGCTCATGTTCCAGTGTGCCAAAGAAAGAACATGTTTCTGGGGGAGGATTTTGTGTCCAGAGACCTGTTAAGTTAGGGTATGAGCACCCAAGTGCATGTGTTTGTCTCAAACCAATTCAGGTGTGAAATAAAGCTGAGATGTTGCTAAAGTCAATAATTCATGTAGAGCTGTAATGAGGTGATTAATAACTAAATCATGTAACCCTTAGTCATAGACCTTAGTGAAAGGAAATGAAGGCATTTATACTTTTATTATCACAGTAACTACAGGAATGCAATCGTGAATAGTAAGTAAAATCTGCCCTACACTTTTGAGGCCTGATCCTAGAAACATTAACTTTTATGGTACTGGCTGTAATTATTTTCCCCTGTTGTGAATGTTTTCAGGATTGAGTTCCACATTTTAAGGGTTTTTGAAGTTGGTAAACGTTTACACATCTTGACCAAATTCTTTCCTCTGTTATACTGTGTGTTCTTATTAACTCGTGTAGGATTTCACAGGAAAAAAAAAAAAAGATATTTTATTTTTACTCTGCATTTTAAATATAAATACTGCTTTAGCTCATCTTTTTCTCCTGTCTTCTCTTAGATTGAAGCTGAGTAGCAAAAGAAATCAGCTTGTCCGGGAACTGGAAGAAACAACACGATTAGTTGCAATGTTGCACACCCAGCTGAAAAGGTAGGTGACCTTTTCCAGAAGCTGTGAGTGCTTTAACTGCCTTTCTCTGCTAACAATTTCATCTCTCAGCTGAGAGGGCTGAAAGGCCTTTCAGTTATAGTAGTGACCTAAGCCCTGTGTAGTCAGTGGAAAGAGAAGCCTCAAGGATCAGGCAACAGTTTAGAGGGATGCTTTTCAATGGACTTTCAATGGAACTGCCTCTGTCTGACAGCAGGAGTTTGCACATTCTCTTCTCTTTCTCACATGTAACATTTAGGTGACTAAGAATAGCTGAGATTTTTTCACTAAAGTTTGAATTCCTGAAGTATCATATTAATCAAGTATGTTAAAGACAGCTTAACACACAGCAGGTGAAGTGGACCTTAGTAATGGAACTACACATTAACGTATGAATGTCATGACAGTATTTTTCTAAATAATTTCCAAGTGTTGCTTGCAATGCAGACAGTATATTGAGATATCCTTTTATCTCTTGTGGTTCAGAAGGTTTCTGCAGTCATAATGTGATCTGGTAGTTCAGGCTGTGTATTTGGAAAAGCCCAGGATTGCTGTTTCCAGACAAATGGCAGGCAGTAAAGTCAAACCATCATTCTGCTAAAACTATATTTTTATTGTTCTGATTAACAAGAAAATTTGGTGGGGTTTTGGTTTGGTTGAGGTTTTTCCTATCAGTATGTACTGAATTTACTCTGTTTGTAGCTTCTGCTCCACTTGGATTCTGTTTGATTTTGTGAAGATGACACCGAAAAGACTGGAAAGAAATCATAGTACAAGACTGACATGTAAATAAGCCACCATGGAGAATAGCTATCTGTGAGGCTTTTATGCAGTGGAAATGCATCCTATTTTCATTTCACCTAGCTGATTAGGGATCTTTTGAGGTGACCACGAAGCATGTGAAACTAATTTCTTCCTAACCATGTGCCCAGTGTTCTTGGCATGCTCCTTCAGAAGAATAAGTGTTTGTTATTAACCCCATAATGCAAAATGTCTGGCATTCAAAGCTACGCACAAAAGGAAGTTGAGCACAGTTTTTTGATAGGGAAAAGATTAATTAAACACCATCACCTCTTTTTCATAGTGAAATATACTGAAAAGCTGTAAATTTATTAGACCTTGACAAAGCTATATATATTGCCAATATGGAAAAGCATCTCTCATGTTTCAGTTGTATTTCACCCAGAATCTTTTTTGAACAAATGTGATGCAGTGCGCATCTGTCTTACAAATGCAGAAGATGCTTCGTGCCAAAATTATGCTAAATACAGCATGCTTGCCTTTTTCTCATAAGGTCATGGACATAATTATACAAATGTAGCTTCTAGCTTTTACTCCATAAATAATAAATAAGGATTTATTAGTCTTATTAACTCACTGGTTTTCAGTGGGGCAACTTAAGTCGCTTATACATATACAGAAATTTTTCTGTAACTAATCCCTATTTGAAGTGAGGGTCAGTAATGAGCAAGATCTTTATTATCCAGGGCAGGAGTGTTGGTTTAAATGGAATTTCTATAGATGGTACATGTTGTAGTCACTGCTTGGAGTATTTGTTGGGTCTGCTGAGCAGAAAACTGTGCTTTATTGTCTGGGCTTTCTCATCTGAACAGACTTCTGTTCAGCACCTGCTTAAAATTAATTTTGCTGTCAGTTACATTCTGGAGCTAGAACTCTAGGGATGAATAATGTGTGTGAACTGATTTCACAGCCCAGCCCCAGCTCTTCCCTGGCTCTCTTGGCCCCATATTCCATGTAGCAGTCCTTCATGTAGGTACATCCTGCCAGTTTTCTACGAGCTGCTGGCTGTTGTGATCTCTGAGGGCCAGTTCCAGGCAGCTGTGATATTGCCTTTTGGCTGTGGGTCCAAAATCGAGTCAAATGGAAGAAAATTTCCATATGGTCAGACAGTTCATTGCAATAACTTCATCTTCTTGCATGGGCCTTGCTGTTTTTTGTGCTTTGGAGATTAACAGGAACCATAAATGTTTTCCAGACAGATGTGGGAGGAGGGGGGTATCACTAATTTTAATTGATTCAAAGCTGTTCATTAGAGTTGTTTTGGCTAATCAAGGACTCTTGCAAGTTTGATATGCTGAGCAGAAAAATGTGTATGAATGGCACTGTTTTTACTGAGAAGTGACCCAATGTTCCTGCTGTGTAGACTGTGGTTCTGGATTGCTGTGGGGACTAATGCATATGGCCTGAGCTAACAAAGCAAAACCATGTGGGCTTGGAGATTTGATGACATTCCACAGTTTTCAGGAGAAATTACAGTGTAATGGTTTTCTGACTTGTTTCCCTCAGTCTCTCCACCAGCATGCTTTCCCTCTCCTCAAGCAGCAGCCCTGGCTCTCTTGCATCTAGCAGAGGATCTCTTGCCACCTCCAGCCAAGATTCATCCACCTCAGCCAGTTTCACTGATCTCTACTACGAGCACCTGGAGCAGTTGGAACAGTTGGACTCGGAATATCAAAACAAGCTTGACTTGCTCTTGGAAGGAGCCACTGGGTTTAGGCCATCAGGCTGTATCACCACTATTCATGAAAATGAAGTGGCAAAAACTCAAAAAGCAGATACCACGAGCCGCATACAGGCTCTGAGATCCCTGTCTGGCACTCCAAAATCCATGACATCGCTGTCTCCAAGGTCATCTCTCTCCTCTCCATCTCCACCTTGCTCTCCTCTGGTGATAGACCCACTCCTAACTGGCGATGCCTTTTCAAGCCATATGGATTTTGATGATGCAGAGATAAGTACAAATCTCTCAGAACTCACCCTGAACACTGGGAGTGGCAACTGTAGACTGGAAGAGCCTAGAGCAGGAGATAAACATCTAGGTCAAGGTATGGCAAAAGATTTGCATGCACTGCATGCATTTATTTTTAATGTGGCTCATAAAGTGTTGAGAAGCAAGTGTTTCAGAAGCTGTCTGTCATCTTGATATCTTTATGTTGAAAAGTGTTTTCAGCTGTGAGCTCTGTCTTGTTTGGGAGGAAGGGGGTTGGTATTTTAATTTGTACACGAAAAACGCTGCTGATCTGATGAGTATTTCAAAAGACTGTATTTAAGTGTGGTTTTATTGTACTTACAGGCATGTGTACACAACTCACAGATATTTCACGTGCAAATATAAATGCTTGTGGTGGGGTTCCTGGTTTAATTTGACACTAAACTGTTCAGAATGTCATCCGGTGTTTTGGGTCTGGGAGACACGTAATGCCATATTGACGCAAACTTTCTGACCGAGGTTTTGAGGAGGGCTGGGAAAGCCATTTAGCTTAATAGTTAACAAATTACAACAATAATCCCTCCCCACCACCTCGGAAGGCATAAGATCTTGCTCTGGTTCCCAGTAAATCAGTGGCAATGAATTTATTAATTTCAGCTGAGCAGACATGTCAAGGCTGTGCTTGAATTCTGATGTTTTGAGGGGAATGGTCTCTTAGCAACAAAAACGTGTTGAGATTGCGAGCCTGATAAAATAAGACATTTAGAGATAGCGGATGTTCTCATATATGCATATGGCTTGGTGGTGGGTGGCAAGGGTTCATCCTGGTTTAGGATGGTGGTTGGGCTGAAGTGGATGGAAAGCAGGAGGCACAGTCAGGGCACAGTGCTACGGCTTGTCTGAAGCCCTTGTGACTGTAGTTGGGCAAAATCCAACGAGTGAAAGGACTGGATTTGTGGCTGCAGTGAGGAAGAGCTTTAAAGACAATATAAACTCGCAAGCTATAGTCTTATGAACCAGCAGTGCAGTTTGTTTCTGGTTTTGTAGGATTATAGAACAGCCTCTGTGAATAAGGGGAACTAGTACCATGTTATCACTGCCTTCTGCATTAAGAAGGCTGACACTATTTAAAACACAATAAAAGACACAAGTGCAAATCTTCCCCTTTGAGCTACCATTTTCCTACAAACAAGAGGTATTATACATTTGAGTAGGAAACACTAATTATTCTTATTAGAACTGGGCACT
Source organism: Scytalopus superciliaris (assembly GCA_013400415.1). Classification (NCBI taxonomy): domain Eukaryota; kingdom Metazoa; phylum Chordata; class Aves; order Passeriformes; family Rhinocryptidae; genus Scytalopus; species Scytalopus superciliaris. The sequence continues at coordinate 2,564,678 of VXBX01007795.1, forward strand.
GATTAGTTTTAACCTTTTTAGCTCTTCAAGATTTGCCCAGGCTGTTAAAGTGAAAGCTCAGGTGTTAAGCAGATTAAGTGATTACTGCTGTTAGCCAGTCAGCAGACAAAATAATCACCATAAGTAGTTTATTTCAGAGCAATAATGAGATGAGATTTTATTCCTCAGGCATTTTGGAGGGGGGTGGTTGTTCAGTGTAGCACTCAAGGCACGGTGGCTGTATCTGGGGTGGTCAGTCCTGGGCAAAGCAGGCTCACGTGTTCTGTAAGCAGAGCTCAGGGATATATATCTGAGGGATTTGTTTTGTCTTGCTGTTAGAACAGAACCTCTGCTACCTTTGAGACTGAAATAAGGTTTCCTTTCTCACCTGAAGAGCTATTTAGGTGAAACTAACAGCAAAACCTGGAATCTGGCAGAACCTGGCATTTTCAGATTAGGTGGTGTGGGTGTGAGGAAAGTGCATGACATGGCTCTTCAAAGCCTTGTCATGGTGTGTCCAGGAGAGCCCGTGGATGGGAAAATGGCAGGAAGAGAAGAGCAAACTTGAAATTCTTGATATGAGTGAAAAAACAAAAGGTGAAAAAACACAGGTAGTGTTATCTGCCTGCTTGGAAATCTGGAAGAGAGTTGAGTCAGTTCTGCAGTCTTCCATAAACTTTCTTATTAGTGATACCTCTCCAGAGACTTAAGGCTGAAAACTGAAAATCCCAATTTTGCATTAATTAGCTGCATGAAAGAGCTTAAGACTTGCAGAGCTGAGCTTCCAAGTGCTCTGCAAAAACAGTAAGGAAAACGGTGGCTGCACAATGAATCCTTTTCAGGGAACTATTCATCTTTATTCAGGTTTACACTTCAACACTCTACTGTCCAGAGACTCACTTTGTTGCTGGGGTCTGTGCACCCCCTGTATTCACCCCCCTTGGCCCTGAGTTGCTTGGTCAAATGGTCAAAAATGAGGCTTTCTGGATTGAAAGGACTAGATGGCATTGGTAACTGAAGGAGAAAAGGAGGTGAAGTGTGTGGACGCCTTTCCCGGTAGGGAAACCTCATGCAAAGGGCTTCCCACAGCAGCATTTTCTGAGAGTGGTGTGTAGAACTCAAACAACCTGATCCAGAAAGCCAGCCAGTGGGGGAGAAGTTATTTTCATATTAAACCCACAGACTAGGAGGTACAAAGCAGCACTGAGGAAAGGAGCAGCACAGTTTTGCCCTTGCCCATGTACCTCCAGCACAGTCTAGATCCAGAGCACAGCAGGGGCTGCACAGGGCTGGAGGGAGGAGGGATGGAACTCTGAATGCCAGAATTAAGTGGATCCACTTGTTTCAGTTAATGACTGGCACATTGTGTTACAGATGCTAACTTCTGTTCTTGTGGATTGGCCTATGGGGGGAAGGTCTGGATGTTTTATTTCTGTAATGGTTCCATGGGAATACGAAGGTGAAAAATGCCCTTTGGTGGCAGTGTCAAAAAATCCATGGATAAATGGGCCCAAATGGCAGAGGTGTCTCAATGGATTGGTGTTACCTGTAGCACCCTCTACTGTTGGCTGTAGAGCAAGTCCTTATGGCATTCCCTAACCCTGTCGAGCTTGCCCACTTTTCCCACCGGTTTATTCAAAGCTGGTTTTAATTCTTTAAGTGGCTTTGTGAGATTGTCCAAAAAATAAACAAAACTCAAACTTGCTTTGTAATAAAGAAAACAAGTGATAGAAAACTTCCATTGGTTTGGGGGGCAAGTGCTTTCCTAAGTGTACAGGGAAGAGGGAGCACTGCTGAAAAACAAAAGCCCCTTGGAGAGGAGTGCATGGCACTGCTGCTGTGGGGTCACAGCTGCTCCCAGGTGACACATGGCACCTCCTCACTCCTGGAACAGGTCTCTCACAGCCCTGACAGTGAGAGGGATCTGAGAGCTGGGTACAGCCCAGCTCTTGTTAGCCACACTGGCAGATGGAGTTCTCCACACTCTTGGCCAAAGCATCTCCCTGCAGAAATGCTCAAGTGGAAAGGTGCAGAATTTACAGAAGTTTCCAGGGCATATCTTTCGCTGTTCTGTAGCACAAGAAATTTATGTGAGGTAACACTGCTGTGCAAAACTCCTTGCTTCACCTTCCATGGTTTCTCTTCTCCGTCTCCTTTTCCCAGCATTCCTGCACATGGCTGCTGTTTTAAATCCTATAATCTCACTTTCTCTCCATGTTCAGCTACTTAACCTGGTCTTTCTGGACCTACCTTCTGTCCTGTGTACACTAACCTTTCAGGTTTAGGGGTAGTCAAGTAGTGGCTTTTTGCTGTTCCCCCTGCTTGAAGCTAAACTTGGTATAAGCACTCCAGGCAGGATATAACCCTTTCACATAACCCATACTTGACTAGAGCTTGGTCAGCAGTGTTTGCCCAGCCACTGCTCTCTGGGTGGCTGGACCAGAAGGTCTGCTACCTGCTTTAGTAGGAACTGTTTTATTGATTCAGATTTATAAGTTCACTGAGATGAAGAAGTTCTGCTTCTGCATGTTGCCCATCATGTCATGGGTACTTCCCTGCCTTTCCAGGGCTTTGGAAGCCTCTCTTAGTGTTGCCTGTGAGGATTCGTGCCCACAGAGGTGCCAGGACAGCTGTAACACACTCAGCACAACCTGCGTGTCACCTCAACCCGTGGGTACACTGCTGCAGGACCCAAGGGTTACATGGTCATTGACTGTGTGATGAAGCCCTGCTCTCACCTCCACCACACAGGCTGTTCCTCACGTTTTCCTGGGGCTTTCTGTTCTCCAGGACAGTCCCAGCACACTTACTGCACAGTGGCTTTTGAGCTCAGCCCACCCTACCTGTGTCCTCTGTCTTCAGAAATGTGCCTGTTGCTTAACAATACTTGAGGAGGGGGGAAATGACCCAATTCAAGGGAAGGATAAGAAAAAAACTGCTGCTTATCTGGTGAGTTCATTTTCATTAACATCTGCTTTTGGTTTTCCTCTCTGCTTTCCTGATAGGTGTAAATTCAGCTGGAGGGCCGGCACTGAAGGTGGCGTGTGTGTCAGCTGCAGTGTCTGATGAATCTGTTGCTGGAGATAGCGGGGTATACGAGGCATCTGTACAAAGGTAGACATCAGATTTCTCTCTAGGATGAAGCCAATCCCTCAGCTTTGCACACAAAGTCAGCTGGAATACTGCTGGTTGTGACCTCTTTTTTGTAATTCGGTGGCTAAAGTTTTCAATCTCAAGATTTCTTAATACTTCTAAAAAAAAGTATATGAGCAGGTTGAATTTGATTATCAAAATGACCCATGCTTCCCATAATAGCTGAAAGCAAGCTCTCAGAGAGCTGTTTGAACAGCTGGTCTGTTTGTGGAGGTGCTGGTAAGCTGTGACTGCTGCCTTGGCAGGGGTAGCAGAGCCATCTGGCAGGTGTAAAGTTCCCCTCCTCCCAGTGAGCCATTCTGCTGTCAGTGACAGCCCTCAGTCACTGTGAGAGGATTTGGATGCTTAAGGAAGACAGCAGAAGCACCTTGAAGTGCCTCACGGATGTGTAAACATGCTGCCATGCAGTTCCCAAGTGCTTGGAACCAGTATGTGATTCCTGCAGGATCTGACTCCCTCAAGGACAATAATTGTCACCAGAGCTGGGAGTCACTGCTCCTGCTGGGTTTCTGGCCCTCTCCATACTACTTGCTAAAGCTTTCTGAGAGGCTTTGACAAAAAGTTCACTGCAAGGCACTGATCTTACTGGCACCTGGTTTGGCTGCATCTAATGGGGGTTTTCCTACTGCTTTTATTAGCACTGAGATGAATTATAGGGTCATTAGTTGCAAGATACAACTGTAGAGGTGAAAAATTGCTCATCTCATATTCCCCCCATTCATTCATTATCTTCATTAGTTCTCTAGATAAATGAGTAGATTTATGTTCACACCACAAATGACTTTGACAAGGAAGTGCAATGCTTCTGTAAATTAGAGCTCATGGGCTCAACCTGGGCAGTCAGGGTGTCCCCTCAATGGGACAGGGAGCTCTGTGGGGAGGGGAGGAGGGAGAACATGTGACAATTACAGAAGCCATCCCATACACACTCACATGTCTGGTGTCATTTGGTGTTGTTTGGGTTACTGACTTACCAACCCTTGTGGTGTCATTGTGATGCCTGTTCTAAATGGTAAGGGTGGGATGTGCTATCCATGTGCCCTCTGTAGCTGAAAAGCAAGGAAATTCAAGGGTGCTGAGTAGTAATATGGAAAATAATTAGAAGAGAAGAATGCTAATCCTGTTTTCATGTGCTACAGCATAGCTTCTTGAGTCAATTAGACAATGAATGTAGTTTTGGGAACTTTCAGTGCATAAAACTGGAGACAAGGAATACATTGGGAGGAAAATGATGCAGAATAGCTGTTTCCAGCAAGAGCAGTCAGTGTACTCTGTCACTTTTAATGTGCTTAAGAAAGTTTGATTTCTTAAAGAAACAAAGGAATTACTTAAATCTAATAAAACTTGAGAATTTTTGCTGTCATGATTCAGGACAGGATTGCAGTTGTTAAGTCTTATTTCTCTTGCAGGGCAGTCAGCCGTTTTTACTAAAATCAGTCAAGGGAACCCTTTAAAAATCTCCCACTGCCTTATTTTTGCAGTCTTTTGTGTGGCTTTTTTTTTTTTNGAAGAGGGAAGACATATGACTTTCTGCTGATAAGCACTGTAATACATACCTCTAAGGCTGATTGCACTTGCTTCTTAAATGGGCTTTCTTTTAGCTGCTAGTTTTACAAAATCCATATAACCACCCCCTTGAATGGCAGGGAAAAGATCTTGTATCACCTAAATGCAAACACTTCAATAAGAGGCAAATCAAGTCCTTAATTGTCTTTGATTCCTTTCAGACCATGTGTGTCAGAAGTGATGGTGTTTGACAGTGATGATACAGAAGCAGCTGGGACAGCTAAAGTGCAAATTGCAATGAGGTAAGCGTGACACATTTTTATTGGATTTCCCTTCCAATGGAAAGAATGATACTTGGGACTTGAAAGATAGTGCTTTCTGTGCTGTTTTCTTATCCTGTTGATTCTGTCCTATTAGTATCAACTAACTAATGCCCCATTTGTAGTGTAATTGAGAATTACACTTGACTCCAGGTGGTTCTTGGCCCAGTTACTCTCCTTCATGTCTGCTGAGAGTAAATGGCAGTCACAGTCACTGACCACACCTGAATCCCACAGCAGTGGGTGAGGCATAGGAAGGCAGGCACAGAGACTTCCTCCTTAAATGACTTAGTGGGATCTGTGTGAGATCTGAGCATAAACATGTAGCACAAAACTTGTTTGCCATGGCCATCTACAGTAAAACAGTGGTTACCCATAACATCCTCACTGTTGTACTTCAAGTACTTTTACTTGTAACTTTTCTACATTGCAGTCATTGTATAAGGCCTTTCAAAAAAATCTAGTTACAATACACCAATTTAACTAGGAAAAGCAATGTGTGTTAGGTCAAATCCATAGTTAATTGCATCTGAATTAAGTTCTGGATGTTCTGGACTGTTCTATATTTTGGATGCACTGGTAGCGAAACTTCATGTAATATAAAATTTGCTTTGTTTTAAGCTATAGGTAAATCATGGTTCCATTATAGTGTTGTCTTGTTTGTAAATTTTTCATGTTGTTTGTGTTAATGAAACAAGTGGAATAGTCATTCATGAAGTCCAAGGCAGACTTCTCTAATAATAATACTTTTTTTGTGTTTTTTCAATTTAGATATGATGACAAAAACAAGCAATTTGCAATACTGGTCATTCAGCTGAGTAATGTTGCAGCACTGCTGTTACAACAAGATCAAAAAGTGTAAGTGGGTGAAATAAACACACTTGATATATTTGGATTGGACTCCAGTGGGAATAAAACTGACATTGGGTTATGGTTTTTCACACTGTTAAATATTTACCCTTTCTAAAATATCTCTATCCTTTGTGTGCCAACACTTATGAATTAATAAACCTGTAAATTGAAATAAGGTACAGTTTTTTTCCTCAGAAGGCCTGTATTTGGTAGGACAGACTTGCCTGGGATTAGCACTAGCTGGTGAGGTTCTTCTGCCAAGAGCAACTGCACTGAGTGGAGGGGGGTGTTCATTTTGCTGCAGAGCTCCTCCTTGGACACCTGCACAGGTGCAGGTGTGGGAAAATGCAGCTCCTTCCAGACTCGTTCTAGACAGAAGTTTTTCAGATTTAGCTGCGTGCTGGAAAAGCTGACAAAATTTTCATTCACCTGTGCTGTTTCTACATACGGAAGGGTGTGACAAGCTGCACAGATGTAAAAAAACCATGTAAAACACGATCCCATGATGTCTGATTGCAAGATTCAGGAGGATGAAGTCTAATGCAACTCCTGCCACTTGCCATCTCTGATGCTGTGACGAGATGTTCCTTTTTTTCTCAGCTAACTGGTGCTCCAGGGAATAGGATAGGACAGTGCTGCCCACAGTGCTTAAGATGACTCTCCCTTAGAGCTGTGTGGAGCTGCTCATCTGCAGGGCAGTCCTGACTGCAGTGCTGTTTCCACAGGAACATCCGTGTGGCCGTCCTGCCCTGCTCGGAGAGCACGAGCTGCTTGTTCCGCACGAGGCCCGTGGAAGCTTCAGACAGTCTTGTGTACAACGAAGTGTTTTGGGTTTCCATCTCGTACCCGGCTTTGCGCCAGAAGACTTTAAGAGTCGATGTTTGCACTGTAGATAAGTCTCACCTTGAGGAATGTTTGGTAAGTATTCAGCTCTCTCTTAGTAACTTTGTTCCTTCTTCTTAATTAGACAACTTTACTTCTCCGAAGTATGGTAATTTCTGTGAAAGTGTTCTGGATAATCCTTAGCTGTATGGTCTCTCCCACACAGCATTCTTTTTGTATAACAGTTTTGATCAGGAAAAAAAATTATTGGATAAATATTTTGTTACAGAATTACTGGTGACTTTGTCAGACCACTAGGTATTTCTTCTCTCGTGATTTTGATGTCAAACCCTATCATTCTTCCTTTTGGAAATGTTTATTGTGGTGTAATTGAGGACCAATTAGTTTATGGTTTTGAGTGTATCAGGTTATGTGCTGAATGTAATGCAGTAAAAAATGACAAGAGAGATGAGGAGGAATGGAATCTACCAATCTAAAAACATCTGGGTCTGGGCAGCGACTTTTGTCAGCCCTGCAAATTTCTTGAAAGGGAGTCTTCCTCTCCTATTTCTTTCTCTTTCTTTGAAGCTCTGGCTGTAATTTATCCTGGCTGCAGTAGCACTGTTCATACTTCTGGATTCTTGTATACTGTAGAGAAACACTTGTTACTTGGAAGCCCTAGACAGTGCTAAAAATAAACATAAATAAAGTATTACTAGTGCTGTTGAAATTGGATAAATGGGCGATTTTTCTTTTTATCACACTTGCAAAGTCAAGTAGTCCTGGATTTTCACTATCATTTCTTCTGACTGATGTGGTAGCTGTTGATTTTAGTATTACACTAAAACTGTGTTTTTGCTCTCAATAGGGTGGAGCACAAATTAGCCTTGCTGAAATATGTAGATCCGGAGAGAAATCAACCCGCTGGTATAACCTCCTTAGTTATAAATATCAGCAGAAGCAACACAGGAAAAATAAACAAGGAAACAGTCACTCTGAAGTACCCTGCACTGAAAAAACAGTAAGAACAACTGCTTTAATCAAAGAAATCTCTTCTAAACAGTACTAAGAAGAGGGTTTGTGTGGCTGAAGGACTGTTAGAATAGAGGAGAAGGGTAGGCTGGTGTGTTTCTATTTACAACTTGAAAACATTAAATGCAGCAAAGTAATAGACATGTTGATTACAGATATGCCCTTGTCCTGGGCTAAATAACTTACTGACACCTGCTCCCCATGCAGCTGAGGGATGTGGGTGCATGGTCTGGTGTAAGTGATGTGTGAGCTCTTGCCTTTCTGCCCAGCTTGCTGTGCTCACATGGGGGAGGTGGGCCAGGTGTGCTCACACAGGCTGGGCTGAGCACTGCACGTGCAACAGGCTGCTTGAACAACCACTGCAGGAGAGCAGGGGCTGTTCTGACCTGAAAGTCCGGGCACTGTGCAGTTTGTCAGAGCCACTTCTTCACAAGAAGCCTCTTGTTCCCCTCAGGACTCTGTCTCAGCACTCTTAGAGCAGACAGCTGTTGAACTGGAAGCTGTGGAGAAGAAACTGGAGGAAAGCAGAAGCACTTTAACTAGTGGAGAGAGCTGGTAGGTAGAATCCCACCATCTTAGTGTTGTGGGGTGATCAGAGCATTTGGCTATTCCTGTGCAGAGAAAGAGCAGGTGGTACAGAGCTGTGGGAGGCTTCTTCTGTCTCTGTTTTGGTGAAGAATCATATTGCTTCAGTTCTGGAGGTTGTGCATGGAAAATGAGAACAAAGCTGATGAGTGTTGAAAATAGCCAACAGGACTATGCTAATTTTGTTGTTTGTTCAGTGTTCTATGAGTGTCCTGAAAACTCCACTGTATGGTGCAAGGCTGTTTGTTTATATGGTTCAAATTCAGATTTCATTAATAAAGCCCAACATTTGAAATAAAGAGCAAGGCTGACCAGTGGGGTTGATGAAGAAGCCTGCTGTGAGTTCAGAGGAGCTAAAAAAGATGTTAATCATCATGAAATGCTTCATTTTTTTCCGGCAATACTTTTTAACTAAGATTAATGGCATCCTGAGAGCTCCCCTCAAGATGTACTCACCTTAAGCTCAGACCACATGGCTGAACCCTCAGCTTGCTTCTTTTGAAGCCGGATGAGGATGAAGTTTTTGGCTGTAATGTTGCCTTCTGGTGCAGTTTCACTCCAGTTTCAGTTGTTCCTTTCCAAAGCTATGTTTGTGTAACCCCTGTGGCTACAGGGCCCGTCAGGTACAACTGGCTGCCTTGGGGATTTGCTTTGGTCCAGCAGCTTACAGGAGGCAACTCCTGCTGCAGCACCAGTGTTGGCCTCAACAGACCAGTTCAGTTACAGAGCTGTTCCTGACAGGCAAGATGAAGAGGTTCCTGATCCAGAAGAGCAGGACGAGATCAGTGAAAATGAAGCAGAGGAGGAGGAGGAAGAATTCTGTGCTGAAAAATCGCTGTGGGAAACAGAAGAAAGTCTGAATTCCCAGCTGCACATGGAAATAGCAGAGAAGGTACAGTCAAGGGCCTTTGGAATGGAAAGATGAGTAAATCTTCCCATTGCCCAGCTGAATGGGCTGCTGTTGAGCTGAGCAAGGCTACGGCAGTTACTTGAAAATTCATCACTGATGATTATGCTGTATCTACCCGAAATCTTTGTAAATAACTCTGTGTGACCACTTTGTCCCACAGTTAATATAGGGCTGTTTCATGCCTTCTTTTTTCTGCTCATGAAAAGTATTTTCATTAATACATGACAGTGGTTTTGACCTTGTTTAATTCTGAATGTAGCTGTAGTCAAACAAAGGTATGCTGTACACGTGCTCTCTTACACACTGATTTGGATCTTTGCTGCAGATGCACAACAAGATAATGGTCTTTAAAATCATATCTCTGTTCTCTGTAAGATTGCCAGGTCACAACGATGTCCTGGATCCACAGGCAAAGCTTGTTGGAATCAATTGTGTTGCACATCAATCAATGGATGTGGAGCCCTTAGGGAGCCATGCAGTTCATGTAGCAGCCAGAGCTCCAGGAGTGAAGTGTCAGGACACCCTGCATGGAAAGGGCTAAAGAATATCTGGGTTTGAATGCAGCACCAGTGGGACTGAAAGCAGAGACATCACAGGTGGCTGTCAGACAGCCCTGGCTGTGTGTCATGGGGACAAGGTGGCATTTACACTGCAGTGTGTGTCTTCCAGGTGGATAAAGAGACCAACACGGAGAGCCTTGCACAGTCCTCAACTGTGGTTCGTCCGAAAGACAAAAGAGCAACAAATCCACCCCAAACCCAGTTTGTCAGAGGTAGCACCATCATCCGCTCCAAAACCTTCTCACCAGGACCACAGAGCCAGTATGTGTGTCGGGTAAGGAAATGCAGTCCTGAGGTTAGAAATGCTGGGTTTCTGTAATGCATGATAGCAATGTTCCCTTGGTCTGAGTTTTTCACAGAAACCTGACAGTACTTTCTTCTCTACCCCTCTGACTTCAGAAGTTGCTCTGTTCTCACTTCCTAGAGAATATCATTCCCTGGAACTAACAGTATTAAGCACAGATACATAAGATATGTATGTGCACTTATGTTCATGGTACATGCAGCATGTTGAGATGCCCAAAGTGACCTGGAAGGGCTGCTGTAAGACAGTGATGAATAATCTACATATCAATCCCTTTCCTGCTGCTTTAAGGCTGTTCTGTGCTAACTTGAACTTGAAAGTTAGCTGTGTCCACCTGACTTTAGAAGAGGTGACCATGAAAGCTTGATAGAAATGGAAAAGTAAGTACCTGATAATGTCAGCAAAAAACCAGTGGAAGCCTGAAAGTCACCAGTGTGCCTTGTCTGAAGGTAACTGAACAGGTCATGTGTTGGGTCAGATGTCACTTCCTCTGCTTTGAAATCCTTGTTCACAATTATTTCCTGAATTGAGGGTGAGAATAAACTATAAATAACTCGTCTTTTAAGTGGAATTGGCAAAAAAGCAAGCACTGTTTTTTATCACGCATGACCTGTCCCAAGCGGGCATGTTCTTAATACAGCTGAGCCAGATTTGCCGTGTAGGTTCTCTTTGGTTCAGAAGCTTCCAGAGGAACAAACCTTACTTTGCAGCAGTGACCTGTGCCTGAATGGCACAGGCACTGTGTCCCAGCACATGCAGATCCCACACGCCTGTTCCCCTCCTCCCCCAGCTTGGAGAAGGAATATGAGAAGGGAGTTAAACCCTACTTAGCTGAGCTCTTTGCAAGGTTCTAGAGACAATCACAAAAGAAGGCAGGCTGCATGTGTGTAACATGACAACTCTCCAGCTGACAAACCCAGGGGGAGAGCTTTGAGGTAAACCTGCCTCTCTCACCCCTAGCTTAAAATACATGTCATTAGAGAAAAGAGAAATCTCCAATGAAATAGTCCCATGTTTTACAGATGCTAGAAAAGAGTAATTTTTTTGTTATTACTACTACTACTTCTTAGAGCTTATTTTTCTAGGCTGTTTTGCCCCAGCTAGTTACTTGCACAGAAGAAGATCAGTAGTGGGGTAGAGTCCCATACCATACCCTTAGTGTCTCTCTTTCCACACAGTCTGTTCCCAAAAGGGGACAGAGTTCAAGGCTTGTGGCAGGATCTGGCTGTGCCAAGTGCATGTTGTGCAGTCAGACTGGGGTGCCAGCTGTCTGCTGTGGCCTTTCACAAAACCCCATAGTTCTGCTTACAGCCACTTACAGAAACCTCTGCTCTCACTGATAATGTGTTCATGCACTGCCTGTATTTCTTTCATGAAAACTATGTGGGGTTTGCATTCCTTTGCAGCTGAATCGCAGTGACAGTGACAGTTCAACTCTATCCAAAAAGCCCCCCTTCGTTCGAAATGCAATGGAGAGACGAAGTGTCAGAGTGAAACGGGTAAGAACATCACCACTTTTTTTTTTTAATCTGGCACAGACACTTGCAAAAACCAGAAAACTGTTTTAAAGGAAAAATTTGCAAACATAAATCAATTGCCACATGCTTTCATTCACAACCTTTTCTTTGTGTGTGAGAAGTCTCTCAAGAAATCTTTATTACAACAGAATATGACAGGAATGTTTAAGTTGGAATTCATTTAGAACAATGAATTTAGGAAGGTGGTTCCTGGTATTTTCCATTTTGTCAGAGCACGAGAAGTAGCACAAACAGTTTTGCTGTTCATTGTTGTGAGATTCTTAAGTATTTATAATAAATAGGAGGAGCTGGGGAAGAGGGTGAAGAGAATGTCTCAGATGCTCAGGTGACCCTGTTGCAGTGATTCCCTGGCACACAATGAACCCCTGTGCCCCTTGTGATGGCAATCACTAAAATTCCCCCAGGATACTCATACTGAGCTCCTAAGGAGATGGTTTTCTTGGGACAGCTTGTGTTTAAAACCAGCAGAAGGCAACATAATATGTCACTGGAAAAAATGAGTGCAGGTTTTTCCTGCAACATTGTGGATTCATCTGAAGATGAGACATTAAACTTAGGAGCAAGGTGTGCAATCAAAACTTGTGATTTGGAGAAGCTGCCAAGGAAGAACTTTAGTGGAAACACAGAAATCAAAACACTTATCTCTAACACTTCTTTGAGTTTGTGCTTTCTGTCTTGAGACTGACTGGAAAGCAGGATCAATTGAGATGGTTTGTGTGAAGAGAAGTGTTGCAAAAATGGGTCTCATGATGGGTGGAGTGGTTGGGACAGGTCTCCTCACTGTGTTCACACCCCCCTTCTTTTCCAGCCTTCAATCAAGTCCTTCGGTACAGAGCGTCTAATCCGCACCTCACTGGATCTGGAGCTGGACCTGCAAGCCTCGAAAACCTGGCACGACCAGCTGGTTCAGGAGATCTCAGTGCTGAGGGAGCTGAAGGAGCAGCTGGAGCAAGCTCAAAGCCAGGGTGAGAAAGAGTTGCCACAGTGGGTGAAGGATGACGAGAGGTTTCGGCTGCTGCTGAGGCTGGTGGAAAAACGAGTGAGTAACGCCTGCCTTTGGATTTCATTCACCTTGTTTGAGAAATGGGAGACTTGGGGATGGGGACTTGGGACACTCAGCACTAGTCACTCTTGTCTTCCACATGCAGCTCCATCAAGCTGTCAGCCCTGAACCCTGGCATTTACCAGCACAGAGATTTCCTGCCCTAGCACAGGTACACATATGAGCAGTGACAAGAGCCATCTGTTGTGCCAAGTGCAGCCTGCCGGTCTGTAGCAGTGGCGTGTGGTGGTTAGCACTTACCTTACTCTACATCACACCCTCCCTCATGCACAGGGCTCCTTCTGGGATTTACTGGGCACCTCTGCTGACACCAGGCAGAGACAGAGGTGTGATGGCACCAGGAATAGGAGGGAGTTGGTGCAAGGTACCTTTGGGGTGCAGCAGGAACACGGGGTGCCACGTTCCTGTGTGAGCTGACTTTTTAGCTGAAAAGGTGTATTAAGAAAATACCAAGAGTGTGCTGATATCACCCATAATTCTTGCCAAAGGCTGGAAGAAGACCTTACAAAGAGCTCTCTCCATTACAATGGTTAGCTAACAAGCTCCAGTTTAGCTTCTGTGGATCATGATTTCCAGAGTCAACAGTTTCCAAACCCCTCAGACCTCCAGCTGAAATGCTGCTGTACTTAGGGATTAGTTAGGATAAAATAATTCCTCCTGGAAACAAAACCAACACTTTTCCATTATGTTTTTAGGTGCAAAAAACAGAACACAAGTGTGAGCTCAAGGCTGATAAAATGATGAGAGCTGCTGCCAAGGATGTCCACAGGCTGCGAGGGCAGAGTCGGAAGGAACCTCTGGAAGTACAGTCATTCAGGTAATTACAGGCAAAGGGGAGGGAAAACTGGCTGCTGCCATGATTTTTCTGTGGATAACTAAGATGCTGATGAGGAACTCTAATCTCTGCAGTAGTAGTTAAATGTTAATAAGAACTTCTGTATTTTTGTATCAAAGTATGAGGTCTAAGAGTCAGGGAAACTTGTTGCAGCACTGCACATGATCAAAGCAACCAGCAGTACTCTAAATTATTTCCCCACCTGGCAAGAGATTCTTTGACACAGAAGCAGCCCTTTTCTTCCCTAAGTAACAGACCTAGAAGGGAAAAAACCCTGAGCCTTCCTGAAATGGCTCTTGGTAAGGTCAGTGTTGTGAGTTTTACTGCAGCCTCATGTCTGATAGGTAATTTAAGAGGTGCAGGTTGTGGGAGGACATGCTGCTGCTCCTTGTGGGAGCAGCTGGCGGGATAAATTCTCCCGTGGATGATGGGCATTTCTGGCAAGATCCCTGTTGCATTAACCATTTGATCATCTTTTTTTAGAGAGAAAATGGCATTTTTCACACGGCCGAGGATAAACATCCCCACGCTCTCTGCGGACGATGTGTGATCACCATAAAGTATTTGCTTTCCAGACAATTCTACAAATGCAGTTGGGGTTTTGAAGTTATTTATGTGGTATTATGAAGGTACCAAGGCATTTGTATATTAGAGCTTTTGTCAGTATGTGGATGTTTTGAAGATTTTTAGGTTAAAGTTATATCATCACAGAAACCAGCATTAATGTGACAAGATTGTATAGTTTGTATATTTAGGAATGTATTTTTGGGAAATAGAATTTTAAATAAGAACAAATGCAGCGTAAGGTGCTGTTATTCTTAAATAATGCTGTTTAGACTTTTTGTACAGCTCTACCTTTTAGAGGTTTTACTGCAATAAAATGAATTTGAAGGAACCTCACCCCTACCTTCTATGATGTTCTCCATCGGACTCTCAGTGATGTATTTTGTACCCCGTGGGGAATGCAGGGAGCCAGTCTGGACTCCCGAGTGCTGTGAACGAATTCTCTGTGAGCTGTGAAGCATTTTGTGTTTCCTGCCAGGTCATAAAAGTAGGTGTGAAGTTCAGAATACTTGCACTTTTAACATTTGTACTGCAGCTCATGTCTGTAATGGGTCTGTTAAGGTAACGTGGGGAGCCCATTGAAACCACTGCTGTGGGAGGAGGGCTGCAGGTTTAAAGTCCATTTTAAGGTTTTCCAATAAAGTGACCTTTCTGGACAAACCTGCCTTCCTGCTTTTTGTCTTGTGTGAATCTTCTCATCCCCTGGCACCTAACCTGAGGGGGGTTTTTCTGTCACCATCTGGAAGCACATAGCTTATATCTTTTCCACATGTCCTGCTCCATACATCCTTCATACTGGCCATTTTTGAGAGGCAGCTGGTGGATATACCTCGGAGTGATTTTCTCCTAGGATTTTCCTTTGGTTCTACAGACAGGCTGTACTCAAGGTGTTGGGGATGTAACTCACTGCCCCCTGCTTTGTTGCAGAAGGTCATTGTGCACATAGCTGGGTAGGAGCCACTTGATGCCCTTTTCCCAAACTTCTCCTTGCTGTGCTCTTGACTCTCACAGGGAATGTTCCCCATCACCATCCCCGGAAGACTCTGCTGCTGTAGCTGATGTATTCCACAGGATCACGGAATATCCTGAGCTGGAAGGGACCCACAGGGACCATCCAGTCCAGCTCAGACACCCCAACAATCCCACCCTGTCCCTCAGAGCATCATCCAAACACTCCCTGAGCTCTGGCAGACTCGGGGCCGTGCCCACTGCCCTGGGGAGCCTGGTCAGTGCCCACCACCCCCTGATATCCCCCCTCACCCTCCTGGCACAGCTCCAGCCCTTCCCTGGGTGCTGTCCCTTGTTTCTCCTCCCCCCCGTCCATTCCCATTTTGTACCCACGGGACGCTCCACCCATGGCAGTGCTGAACGAGGGGGTCAGGCTGCTTTTCCCTCCTGCCTTCCCTTCTCCAAATCTCCCTTCTCTTCCCTTTCCTTCCCCCTTCTCCTCTTTCTTGTTTTCCCATCTTCCCTCTCCCATCCCTTTTCCCTTTACTTCTCCCTTTCCTTCTT
>VXBX01007795.1:2580427-2683319 GCA_013400415.1 Scytalopus superciliaris
CCCCCAGGGCTCCCCCCCACCCGAGGGTGTATCGGGGCGCAGCTCCCAGGGCAGAATTCCCGACGGGAGCGATCCCTCCCCTCCCTCTGTCCCCGCCGGGCCCTCCCCGCCGCCGGGGGGCGCTGTCCCCTCCCCGCCCTCGCCCTGCGCTTCCCCCGGCGCCGCCGCCGCTTCCGGCCGCCCGAGGATGGAGGCGCGCGTGGCGCAGAGCGCGGCCCGCCTGGCGCGGCAGGTGCGGGGGCGGCCTGTCGGGATAGTCGGGACAGCGGGATAACCGGGAACNTGGGATAGCCCGGGAACAGCCTGGGATAGCCCGGGAACAGCCTGGGATAGCCCGGGAACAGCCTGGGATAGCCCGGGAACAGCCTGGGATAGCCCGGGAACAGCCTGGGATAGCCCGGGAACAGCCTGGGATAGCCCGGGAACAGCCTGGGATAGCCCGGGAACAGCCTGGGATAGCCCGGGAACAGCCTGGGATAGCCCGGGAACAGCCTGGGATAGCCCGGGAACAGCCTGGGATAGACGGGAACAGCCTGGGATAGCCGGGAACAGCCCGGGATAGCCAGGAACAGCCTGGGATAGCCGGGAACAGCCTGGGATAGCCAGGAACAGTCTGGGATAGCCCGGGACAGCCGCGGGTCCGTAGCCGGGAGGGGCAGGGCGTGTCCCGGGAGCCCCGGGATGGATGGATGGATGGATGGGTGGATGGATGGACAGACGGACGGACGGACGGACAGGGGTGCTCATGGCAGGCCTGGCCTCCTCCAGTGGGGCTGTGGCTCCCAAGGGGAGCTCAGGGGTGGGAAGTGATGGCGACAGCCCTTCCCCTTTCCAGTGACTGCAGGAAATACGAAAAACGAGCCAGACTGCCAGGTCTGTCCCAGTCAATGGCCGGTATTGACATTCGAGTACAGAAAAGTTGCAGGAAAAGTTTGACTCCTACAGGTTGACTTGTCATGGATTGCCCCAGGAGCATCTAACTGGGAGGGGTCTGGACATCTGCATTGTAGGATTTTGCTCGTGTGTTCTTAAGCAACTTTCCAGTGTGTTTTCTGCTTGCAAACCTAAGACAAGCACGGCCATTAAGCACTGGGATAATAAAAAATCTGGCTGTTGAATCTCTGCAACTCCTTTTTGCCTTCGATTTTCCATTTCTACCCTGTTGCTGCTACGGGAGGGTGTTCTGGCAAGGTGGTTCTGGCTTTGCCATCTCTGCAGTCTGGTCTTTAGGCCACAGACAAATTCCAGTGACTGAAGCAAAGCGGGGCCCCGGGAGGCTGGAGGAGGCCACATGGAATCCCTGAGCCTCCCCCTCCCTGTCACCTCAGTGCCAGCCACAGGCTCCCTGTGCCAGCTGCAGCATGCCCTGGAGCCCGTGGTGAGCCAGCCTGCAGGAATCATTAGCTCCTCAGGAGAACAACCCAACCAAGAGCAAGGAGTGTGTGCTGAGTTGTTGCACTGAGCCAGCTGAGCAGGGCTTGGCAGAGTAGGAGTAGAGATAAAACTGAGCAGAAGGCAAGGAGGAGAGGTGTTCTGCTCCCTTTGCCATGCTCTCTCAGGCAATTTTCTCTCCTTGTTTTTTTTTTTTTTCTTTTAAATGGATGGACAAAAGCCCTGTCATATTAATGCCCAGAGGCAGAAACCTATGCAAGTTTCGTGTTAATTCAGTGGGATCTTTGGAAGGCAGCCTTATGTGCTAAGGGATAATGTAGGGATGATTTTGGTCCTATTGAAAAAGCTGTAGTTTTTTTGTGTTCACAGGTGAGGGGAAGATTTCTAGTACTGAGCTGACCAAAGAGCCCTTGGAGATGTCAGCATGGCCTCATGTAATTCCTGCAGCTTCTCATGAGGTGGTCATCAGGTATGACCCTTTACTGACAAGTTGTGACAGACAGTGCAGGTAGAATAAACCAGGGGGTGACACTTCATAACCTGAACAACAGCTTTTTCCTTCCTTTTCTCATTCACACATCTTGCAGATCAGAGGTGTATTGGTGTTGTCTCCCTCACTTGGATGGTACTGTGAGAGAGGAGTTACAAGGGTTATCTGTGGCTTTGCATAGTAGTTTGTTTTTCAGAAAGAATGTAGAATTTATAATTGCAATAACATCTAGTGTTCAGGGATGATTTCCTAGAGGATTGGCTTTATCACAAGGTGCAGTGATAAGAGGTATTTATGACATCAATATCTTGTTCAAGACAAGCTCAGCAACATGGTTATGGGTGTGGGAGTCACAGACTCACAGCATATCTCAAGTTGGAAGGGACCCATGAGGACCATAAGCTGTTGGGATTCCAATCCCATCTATTCTGGAATCCAGTGTAAGCATTGATGAGTTCAGGCTTTTCTGCTGGGTCGTTTTGAATGGAAACTTCATTTCATCATCTGTATTAGCTATTTATGAGCAGAAAAAGGGAGACTGAAGTGGCAGCAGCACTGGATCAGGCAGCCAGGCCACCATGGTGAAACGTTCTGCTCTCAGTTCTCACTCAAGTAACATAAGGACTGCTTCTGAAACTTTCTGAAGAAGAGGAGCACTGCACCTGATGGGCAAATGTGATAGTCTGGGGTGGCACATGGGCTTGGTCAAATCTGAAACGGGGCCAGCCCAAATGCCTCCAGGTGTCTGTGCTGGTTTGGTGCAGAGTCATGGGAAAGAACTGGGTGAGACGTGCTGAGCTGTGGCATTGTTTTAGAGTTTTTTTAGCTCCTGCACAATTAGGATACTAATTGTCACCTTGTATTTGCGTGGGAAAAGCTCTTTGGGACAGATGTCTGCTCCAGGGGTCAGTGATTCCTGAGAATCCTGGTTCTGGGTTCTGGATGTGCACATGGTTAGACCTCTTTCCTCATCCCTGCTTGTAGTCTTAACAGTATGGAAAGAAGCTACAGTAAGATACTGGTCTTTTCTTGGGTGGCCAGAGATGTTTGTGATTATGGAGGAAAATCCACAGCAAATTCCTGTTTTGAAAAGCTTGCCAGTGGCACTGAAACAT
This sequence comes from Scytalopus superciliaris, assembly GCA_013400415.1. Classification (NCBI taxonomy): domain Eukaryota; kingdom Metazoa; phylum Chordata; class Aves; order Passeriformes; family Rhinocryptidae; genus Scytalopus; species Scytalopus superciliaris. The sequence continues at coordinate 2,583,425 of VXBX01007795.1, forward strand.
TGTTTGCCCTTGATGCAGAACTCTCCTTGGGGTCTTGGTAGCCTGTCCTGAGGCTGGGGACTTCGCTAGAGAAAAGATAATACTGTGTGGACACAGAATTTACAGATAAGGTGATAATAAAAGTAGAAGCTACTTTTCTGCTTTTCTTTAAAGCACATTCTACGGTTGGGGGGAATAAGGTATGTAAGTCACTGATGTTCTTTTAAGTCAGTTTGTAGTAATAATGGTCACTGAAACTTGCAGTGACTCAGCTGTGAAAACACAATGAATTCTCTCTGGTGCTATTTTAAACCTAAAGTTCAGGAGGTTTTTCACATGGGTTTGCAAGTTATGTGAAATGCTACCAGGTCAGGCCAGGAAGAGAAGTTGAAAATAAACAAATCTATTTGCTGTTGGTATGGGGGAAGGTTTGTGTATAGACATGAGAGAAAAACAGTTGGGGCTCGTGCCTTGGGTTGCTAAAGGAAAAGCTGAAATGGACTGTTTGAAGTGAGTTACTTTTAAGATACAGCTGTTCAATGATTTTAGCTATCTAAAAGCCAAACCAGAGGATGGGAGAAAGTTTGGGGATTTTTTTCCTCATAGTCCTGTTTTTTCACATCTGAACTGCAGGAAGCAGCATCCTGTTCTGTAGCAGAGGAGACCCTGAGGCTGTAGAAGTGTGGCATAAGCTGAAGCACAACTGAAGAATGACCTCAAAAGTACTGATTTTCAGCTTGGCCCATAAATAGGCCAATCTTAAGATGGTTTTGCCTCAGCTTAGGTTTTTGAGCAGCTGCAGTTGGTTACAGCAGCTTTTCTGGGAGCTGTTGTTCAGGTGGACATACATGACATGGCCAGAAGATTCAATGGCCCAATTTTTTTCCTAATTAAATATTCTGTTTGTTTCAAAAGCAACAAAGTAAATGACCCCTTTTTGTTAAGGTTTGGTGGCCTATTTGACTACAATAATAGCCTGAGCTGCATCCTGCTGTGGAAGTTCTGGCAGAGGAGAGCCTGGATGGGGGAGCTGAGGGGCTGGGAGCCAGGGTGAGCAATGCTTGCTGCCTCTCCCTCTATAGATACTGAGTCCCTTAAATCTCCAGGAGCCTTCTGTGAGCCAGGTTTGTGGCTCAGGGCACAAAGCCTCTTATGGGGGAGGACAAGAGACTGACAACAGGGATGAAATTTCAGCTGTTTAGTTTCTCCAGGGAGTGGGGTGAGGAACATTCTGCTCCTTGGAGCAGCTTCCAACCACTGGGCTGTTGAAGCATTTGCACGAGTCCAGGCTGTGAAGTCTTGAGAGACATGAAGAGGTTTGTTTATTTGGAGTACAGAAGTCCACCTGAAATTCCTGATTACTCCTGAATGCCTTGTGTCAGTTTTGAGGGAGATGGCACACTGAAGGCAGGGAAGGAAAGGTTGTGTGGCCAGGTGGAAGTGAGTGCACGCTGCAGAATTGCCCCTGTGGAGCAGCAGGCTGTACTTCCGACATTCCTGTCTCCAGGTGGAGTTTGAGCTTCTGGGGTTGTGTGAGTGATTGTGGTTTCCTCCTGTGGAAGAGAAACTGTGGCATGTGAGACAGTGAAACTGGCTGAAGGAGGCTTTAGGGAATTCTGAATTAAATCATTTGACCTCTTTAGTAAATTAAAAAAGCTGGAGAAAGTGCTTATTTTGGGATGATCTTTTATTAGCATGACCTGTTGTCTTTCTTGCACTTTTGCCCTCATATTAGTGAGATTATTTTCTCGCTGCCCTTTCTAAATAATGTTTTAGAATCCCTCTTTTTGAGACCAATAGAAGCAAGATTTACTCAGTAATTGCTTGGAATCATTCAACTTCCATGTCATTGCTGTTACCTCCATGAGGCAAACCAGCACTGTGTCAGACTTTCCAGCTCATCCCTTCCTGTCCCCACTCCAGGAATTACTGTGTGACAATCCAATTTGCTTTTCAGGAAAACGAGATCAAGTTGTTAACTGCAGAAATTGAGCGTCTGAAGAACTTTGGGTGCTTGGGAGTCTCCCCAAGTCTGGAAGGGCTGCGAGACGAAAACGCAAAGCTCAAGTATCGGTTAAATTTCCTCCAAAAGGTAAGGGAATAAAGAATTCTTGTTCTTATTAGGACAAGCTAAATAAATGATGTCAGCTTGTTACAGCTAGTGATGTGTGACAGTGTGCTCACTCTGCGTTCTGATGCCTTAATTGGGAGTACATCAGATATTTTTTGGTTCCTTAAAAAGAAACCTGCTTGATGGAAAATGTCAGTAGGTTAATAAGCCTACACTGTCACATCCTGGCCAGTCATGTATCAGCTGGTCCAGATGAGTTCTGTCCCAGGATCATAGACAAAGGTGTGAGAAGTAATGCAGCCCTGCATTCAGGGAAAGATTTGTGCTGGGGAGTTCAACAGGAGAAGCAGCTCTTGAATCACCTAATTTTCATGTTGTATGTGTCACTCCTGTGCCTAGAGGTGTCAGCCAGATCTGTCAGCTGTGCTTTGCCAGGCAGCCAGAAAAGTGGGATGTAACAGTTGCTCAAATGCTGTGAATTTAGCCTTCTGGATTTTGTTGGATTTCTTTTTTTCAGAGTCTTCAGGAGGAAAGAAGTAAAGCAGCAAAAAGCATGATTAATATCAACAGCTGTCTTCAGGAGATCTTTGGAGCTGCTATCCAGGCTGCCTACCCAGAGTTAGAAAACCCACCACTCGTGGTGACACCAAGCCAGCAGCCCAAATTTGGGGATTACCAGTGTAACAGTGCCATGGCCATATCACAGGTAAATGTAAACTGTCCTAGCAAAGAAGGAAACATGGGGATGTTTTCTGTTGGAAGCTGAGTGACAGCTCAGTGAGAGTTGCAGTCCTGGACTTGTTCCGGGCTTGTTGCAGGTGTCTGGGCTGGGACTTGAGTGAGCATCTAATGGCATTTTGGGAAAGCATTGGCCTTTGCAGAGCTGACCTTTACACCTCTGTTTAGATGACTGGTATGAGACAGTTAATGTGTCATACAGAAAAATGCTCAGTTTGTGGGATCTAAATCAAGTCAGGTTTTAAGTGCTGCACTGATTTACTAATGATGTGCAATTATCTGCCAATTAGTGAGCTATATGTTTGGAACTAAAACCAGCAAAACAATAAATCACAATTCTGGGGAGTTACAAAATGTTGAGAAACACCTGCATATCTCTGAATGCTCTTCTCTAGTGCCAGGAAAGTGTGATATCCACACACATTAGCACAGTTATGTGCACATACCCCCTTCTCAGAGGGCAGGTGACAAACAGGTGCCCCATCCCTGGCACCATGGGTTCCCCTCATTGATCACACCTCTTGTTGCTATGGGTGCTGATTGTTGTTGAGTTCCTAAATTTTCAGTTCTGTCTCAAATGGTCTTTCCAATGGATTGGAATGCACTCTTCCACACACTTTTTGTGCTCTCCTTTCTATCTTACTGGCTGTTGTTATCCAAGCATCTGCTAAGGGGAGGCTGTGTGGGCATCCCTACATCCATGGCTGGTGGCATCTATGTTTCATTTTAAATTACCAAAAGGCATGGGGGTTTTGTTACAATGTTCTGATGTTGGGGGTTTTCAGGTGGCTTTAAAGGTGGTTCCACTTTACAGAACACCTGTTAATGTGTGCAAAGGAAGGAGTGGGTTTTTTTAACCTGGCTGGTATCAACAGTTATTTAGAAAATTATGATATTACTGCTTATTGGAGGATATTTGACCAAAGAGGACCCAAAAGAGATTAAGAGATACTTCAGCATTTGCTCAGTGTGCTGGGACTGTGCTGAAGTAAAACCAGCAAAGTAGTGTACTCTGGCTTGGGTGCCAAAACACCCAAACTTCAAATGCACTGATGCCCTTGAGCCACCAAACAGACTCTTTGCAACCGCAGATCTTTTATTTGGCAATCTCAACAGAAACAACTTTCTTTTGTTTTTTTTCACCTTTATTAACCCATCAGACTGGCAGTTTTGACACGGAGCTTGCCCTGCCACGTGTGGGATTCTGCTCCCCCAGGCTGCCATCAGCCGCCGCTGTGCCTGCTGTCCTGGTACTCCGATACGTGCCAGCCAGCAGGTGCCTGGCCCGCCGTGCCAGGGTGGAAACAGCCCTCACAAATACGTGTGTCCTCCCCATGTCTCATTAGCATCCTATGAGTGGGCTCAGCACCCTGGGTGACTGCACTGACACGGCATTCAGAGCGCTGCCATTTTTCTGACCGCTGCGTTACCCCAATTAAGTCGCGGTTGGGATTCTGGAGCAGTCCCGGCCTCCCAGTGCCGACGTTGTTCACATAACTCGCTGTCTGAACGGTCCCCTCCAAGCCAGGGTTTCAAGTTCCAGGTTGTCAGCCGTGCCCTGGTGAATGAGGGTTCCTGGTGCTGGGCTTGGCTGTGGAGTTTGTTCCCTGGATATTGGGCCGGGGCTTGGCAGTGAGAGCGTGTGAGCCCAGCAGAGCCAGGGCATGAGAGTGGCAGGTCACGGACTGCCTGTCACCCCAGGGTTTAGGGGCTTGGCTGTGGGGCAGGTCTCCCCAGGGCTTCCCCTGTGCAGAGCCAGGGTCACTGGGACTGCCAGAGGAGTGGGAAGTGCCCTGACTGGGGCAGCACTGGGACGTGCCAGGCAGCAGCCTCTCCCTGCAAGGCACTGATGTGGAAAGGGCCCTCACAAATGCCTATTGTTTTCCTGGGAGCTCATTAGCATATTAAGGCCCGGGGATTCAGCCAGGAGCTCTGCTTGCTCCTTAGAGTAAATGGAGTATGGTAACCGTTTCTGGAATGGGTCAGATAACATGCCTGTAATCTGGTATAACATGCCCATAATCTGGTTTTGCATTTATCTTTCCTGTAGTTTACACTTTGAGTGGCTTTAAAGGCTACAGAGCTTTGCTTTTCTTGCCCATTCTAAGCTTTTATCATTTTCTAAGGATCCTGTTATGATCAGCTGTACGACAGGTTAAACAGGAAGCTGAAAACTTTAATAGAAATACATTCAGCAGCAGACTGCAAATTAGCAGATACAAGCAGCAGTGTAAATTCTGAGTTGACAAAGAGGTACTTGATCTTTGTGGCCTTGATGGGAGTGAGGGGATAGATTGTTTTCAAACATCTCACAGTAATAACAGAAAATCACCTGCTCAGAAACAAATAGTTGTGGTAATTTATACAGTGTGAATGTAGTGTTTTGTAAGCAATGGGTTGAACTAGCTCACAGAATCCTCTTAAATGGTGTTTTTGTAAGATTTGCAAAAAGCTATCTGAGAAGATGCTTTGGGAATGGACAGGGAAATTATGGAGTTGGACTAGATGATGTCTAGTTCTTCCAACCAAAATCACTCTGATGCAATCATTGTATGTAAACTTATGTCCTGTTCTTTGAGTTCCTCACAGTGGGCCACTTCTGTCTCAATGGAAAAGGAGAGCTGCTTTCCCAGTAGTTTTTCTGATGCTCCTTTAAGAAAAGGGTGCTAGCATTATCTTTGGTTGCTTGGGTAGTTGGAGATTATTTATTTATTTATTCACTTACTTATCTATTATTTATTTATTCAGCTTGAGTCTAAGGCAGGACTTCAGGCAGTTTGCTTTGGTTGCTTTTAATCATAAATCAACAGACTTGGTCTGAAGCCACACTCAGTGTCTGCTGCAGGCACAATTCAGAACTTCAGATATGAATGCTGGCAGAGCTGAGGACACCCATGAGAGTGGTCAACAGGACTGCGAAGGACTGTGCCAGATATGGTGATTTTTAAAGGGTTTGTCCCTTTCACTAGCTTAAAACAATACAAATTTGCCAAACCACTTAACAGGTTTTGAAAAATAGCCTGGGAGATTTTCCTCTGACATAGAGACTGCCCAGAGCAGAACAGGGTGAATGTGTTGGGTCAGGAGAATGTGTTGTGCTGTGGAGAACTGATCTGAAATTCACTAGAGATGTTTTTCCTTGTGTGTGTCTCTGCATTATGGAGCTAATGGACCACAGTGCCACAGTATCTGTGTTTCTCTTCCACTCTGTAGAATGTTTTGGAGGATTGAATTGTGCTTGATCTTCTTCTTGTGTTTCAGATACTGCTCAAAACCAAGGAACAGAAGGTTAGCCCAAGGGAAATTGCTGAGAAAATAGCAAAAAATATTCCCACCAATGACTGCATTGAGAAGATTGAAATTGCTGGTCCTGGTAAGATTAGTTTCATTTTACACAGTGTGTTTTAAAGCAGAAAGGGAAAATTTTATGCTGGATGATGAACAGGGAAGCTGAGCTGAGTTCAACTGTTTTGTGATGTAAAACTCAAGTTTGAATTTAAAACTGCAGGGTGAATTAGCTTCTTCTGTCTTGGTGAGCTTTGTAGCCCTCAGACTTGCAGCAGCAGAATTGCTGTATTCTCTGTATTAGAATTGCCAAGTGTGATCCTGACCCCCTTAATGAGCAATTTTCCCCCTGATGCTTGAAGACCAGCTTTTTCCCTTTGAATACTGGTGATGGGTATCAGGCCACAGTCATGAAATTAGAGCAAAAATTGATATGCCCTTATTGCAGTTCCTTTCATGGTGAGGTCAGCTTGTCCTCTCAGCACTGAGAGGCTGGAGTAGCATGGACGTTATTCATTGCTGCATCTGTTTTGTCCCTGTGACCCAAGAAGAAACACAAGGGCTCATATTCCTTAGGGGTACAGCTTAAACACAAAAATCCCATAGCACAGCCCCTCTAGGGCTTGGGCAGAAGCCTGTTGATGGCTCTGTGAAGCAGGAGGAGTAAAACAGTGTCATCCCACAAGCATGGATTATCCCAGCTGAAACTATATTGTTTTAGGATATTAATTTAAAAAAGGAGACAAAGCAGGATTTGGGTTTGCATTCTGGAAACCAAATTATTTATTTTCTTATAAAGAATTGCTCTTAAAAATTCACCTTTGAGTGACAGTGGATGAAAAAGTGTTAAGTCAGTGGTGTAGCTTGAGCATCTGACTCCTGCAGGAAAGGGTATAGTGGTGTGAATGAGAGTCTTCTAATCTGGGAACAGAAATTGTGTTCTAGTGACAGCTTTGTTGTCCTGTGGCTGAAAACGGTTTTGTTCTGTCAAGCTGATTTCACCTGCTCTTGTGCTTGTTGGGAGGAAACAGAAATCCAAGGGAAAAGGAAACAAAAAGTGGTTCGAGGCACTTCTGCAGCCCCAGAACTCATTGTTGATTTTCTTCTCTAAAGGTTTTATCAATGTCCACTTGAGAAAGGATTTTGTGTCGAAGCAGCTGAGCAGTTTATTGATGAATGGAGTTCAACCACCAGCTATTGGGAAAAGGAAAAAGGTACAGCAGTGAGCACACAGGCACCTGCTGTAGGTGAAACGTGCTGGTCTGCAGGTAGCTTTGATATTTATCCCTGAAATGATGTGTTGAGCAGATGTCCATGGCAGCAGGTTGTTAGAGCAGAGTCGGTGGGCTGGCATTGGGACTGGGGGCTGCGGGGTGGGCTCTGTGTGTACATGGTGTGGTCTCTGGGGGGTGAGGGATGGGGCTCCCTGGGGACAGGTGGTGTGCCTAGGTCAGCCTGGGAGTGATCTCTGACCCTGGGCTGGGCTGCTGCAAAGCCCCAGGCTGGAAGCCTGCTCTGCTGTCCCCTCTGGGCCTCCTCTGCTGCTGTGTGCTGCTGGCAGCAAAGGGTGTGAGGGTCAGCAAGGGGAGCCTTGTTCGCCCTGCTCGCCCTCCCAACAAAACCCAGATTAAGCACATGAGGCCACTGCCTTCTATTCATATGTTGCTTTGGTGCTGTGTCTAAGGTGGTGGTGGATTTTTCATCCCCTAACATTGCAAAGGAGATGCATGTTGGCCACCTGAGGTCTACCATCATCGGAGAGAGCATGTGCCGGCTGTTTGAATTCGCAGGTTATGATGTCCTGAGGTGAGAGCTGATTTTTGGGTGTGGTGGGCTCATTTGGCTAAGTCTGTGCAGTACCTGTCTCTGTGCTTTGGCCTGTGTTGGTCTTTGTTTATAAGCACATAGCAAATAACCCTTTATGTGTAGTAAGATACTAAGCTGAGCAAGGTTAGCAGGGTAAAGAATCGAGGTGGGCAGCAGCTTCCTTGCAGTGAAGTTGGGGGGAACTTGACTAGTTTGAGTTTCTAGTATTATATGTGTTTCTTCTTTTAGAATATGTGTTTTTCAAATGTGCCTATCTTAAAGTATATGTTCAAGAAATCATTATTGTGCTCTTCAATTGCTTCAAGGTTAAACCATTTAGGAGATTGGGGCACCCAGTTTGGAATGCTCATTGCTCATCTCCAAGACAAATTTCCAGATTACTTAACTGTTTCTCCTCCCATTGGGGATCTCCAAGCTTTTTACAAGGTATTTGTAGCAAATAAGTGTGATATTTATGTCAACATCTTAAAAGCAGATCGAGAAACTTTACAGATTGCTGAGTATTTTGGAGAAACAAGAGAATTGAATCATTTTATTAGATTATTGCAATAACCTGCCATGGAGTAATGAATTGTGGTGTCTGGTACTGAGTTGTCTGTATGGGGCATTGTCAAAGGGCTTTGTAAGCTTGCAGCCTCTCTGTCTTTTGAGATGAGCATGCTGGGAGGGGCTGGTATGAGTGGCAGCTTGTTTCGGGGACAAAGCAGTGCTGTTTCACATGTGTTTCACTGCAGGAATCCAAGCGGAGGTTTGACACAGAGGAGGAGTTTAAGAAACGTGCCTACCAATGTGTGGTGTTGCTGCAGAGCAAAAACCCTGACTTCATTAAAGCCTGGGAGCTCATCTGTGACGTGTCTCGCAAAGGTGACTTTCCTCACCTTTGTGTCTGAGCCCACGCTCCTGTTTTCCTTGGAAAACACTGCTATGAGAAGCTTAAAGCAAAAAGCCAGTACAGCCAAAGTACTGGGCTGTCTGTGGAGGCTTTCAGCTTAATCTTTTGACTCCTGAGTCCTGATGGCTTGACCAAGAGATGGATAATACCTTGCTGTGCCCACTGGTAAAACATTTGCCACTGGTTCCCACTGTGTGCCTTTAATGGAAGTATTATGTTCTGTTTCCCTCCTTAAGAATTCCAGAAAATCTACAACTGTTTGGACATCACACTCATAGAGAGAGGGGAATCATTCTACCATGAGATGATGAAAGACATTGTGAAAGAATTTGAAGATAAAGGTGAGGCGAGGCTTTTGGTCTCGGGTCAGAAATTCTGCAACTGTGAGGATGAGTGTGGTAACCTCTCTCCTGCTGAAGGCTTAGGGTTGATGCTTTTCAAGTTGCATGTTCCACACCTTTGCTTTTTTTCTCAGCCACATTTCCTGGATCTTTGGTGGCTTTTCCTTCTTTCTGCATTAGCAGAATTACATGTTTCATTCCAGAAAGCTCGAATCTTTCTTGCTGACAAATCAGTTCGTCTGTGATATTTGTAGACAATAGCATGAGGTACTACTGAAATTTTTTGTATCCTGACTGAACAGTCAAGGAACAATATAGGACAGACTTCCTGGGCTGGTGTTGTGTGTGGGAACTTTGTCTGAGAAATCTCTGTGAAGACAGTGGGATTTTTGAATCATGTTGACTTTGAAACTGGCAAGAAGCCAAATGCAGCATAAAAAGTCACTGGTTTTATGTATTCCTGTCTGGATTCAGCAGTTCTTGAGTCTCCCCATCTGAAGTGTTCTGACTGGTCTTACCTCTGAAAGAGGCTAAGTCCTCATTGCATCTCCATAGTTCCTATTGCCTTTAATACTATACTTTGTGATGCTGGGTTTGTTGCTGTACAGGCAGATCTGGATGCCTGTGATGGGAGTTTTTAAATTAGGTCTGTTCTGGTAAGGCTACTCTTGTACAGAGCTGCTTCCTTGTGTGCAGCTCTGGGAGGGCAGTACAGAATGTGAATAGGGTGACAAGGGAGTTCTCAGGTAGGTTTTTTCATATTTTAAGCCATTAATTATTTGATCATGTGAGTGTATGACTTCTTCTTGCTGGTGGCACCAGGGAGGTGTTTCTGCTGGCCCACAAACCTCCTGACTGTGGTTCAAGACTAAATGATTTCCTTTGCTTTTCCAGGATTTGTCCAGGTTGATGATGGCCGGAAGATTGTGTTTGTCCCGGGTTTCCCTGTCCCACTGACAATCATGAAATCAGACGGTGGTTACACATATGACACATCAGACTTAGCTGCTCTTAAACACAGGCTGTGTGAAGAGAAGGGTGATATCCTTATCTACGTTGTTGATAGTGGCCAGGTGAGTCACCAGCCTCTGCTGTCACTGCTGGTGCAGGTCATCAGAGTGTGTTAAATGATGGATGCAACAGTAACACAGGTAGATCACCCCAGGGCCTTCAGTGTGGTTGGTGCATCTACCCCTGAGCAGTGGTGGGAATTTGCCAGTTGCTGATTCTGTAAGCCAGGAAAGCTCTTCAAAACGTTTAACTTTCTGAAGGGGAATTTGTGGAGCTTGAAACATTGTAAGCCTCATCCTGAAAGCATCATTGTGAAATGAGATAAAACTGTGAAGAAAAGTGCACCTGGAGGAGTGGGTTGAGAACCAGTTGTTGGTGTTTATTCCTTGCAGTCCGTGCATTTACAAACAGTGTTTGCAGCTGGACAGATGATTGGCTGGTATGATCCCAAAGTAACCAGAGTGGCCCATGCTGCATTCGGAGTGGTGCTGGGAGAAGACAAGTAAGTGCTTGGGTGTAGTTTTTCCTCTATTTGCCTTGGAGAGGATGTTTGAGTGAATGCAGGAGACTTGCTCTTGTTTGTTGACAAGTATGTGACACGCCAAAGAAAACCCAGAAGAAAGCACCGCATCCCATGCTGTTACCCATAACTGTGTCATTTTGTTGTGTGTCGTTGATTCACATAGTCACTGGTGCTGTGGTCACATTCCCTCTTGGGCCTGGCTTCTGCTGTCTGGCATTTGGGGAGGGGCACTGGGATTGGCTGGTGAAAGCACAGGGGAAGCTGATGTGAATACTGGGAGATGGCAGTGGTAAAAGCTACAATTTCCATTACTTTCCACCTGCTTCATGGTAGGTGAAACATAAGTTGGGAAAAGTCTGGCACTGGCATTGTGTCCTGCCTGATGTGTGGAACTGGGACAGTTCTGACTGTTGGAACCTTCCTGGGCAGCCCCCTGTGGTGTTCTCTCAGTTTGGTAGATAGCTGTGTGACTGCAATTTCTTCAGAGATTGGCCATACGCTTTTTTACAAAACCATAAGGTGTGAGCAGTGGAAATCCCTGCAAGAGGCTCTGGTGCACATCCTGGTTTTGCCTGGGGTACCCTAAGCAGAGGGTGGAAGTTGTTTTGCCTCTTATTCAGGTGGTCATTTTGTCTGTGTTTGCAGGAAGAAGTTCAAAACTCGTTCAGGGGACACAGTGCGTCTCATAGACCTGCTGGAAGAAGGGCTGAAACGAGCTATGGACAAGCTGAAAGACAAGGAACGGGACAAGGTAGCTGTGACAAATTGCTTATCTTTCCTGAGGACTGTGCTGAGTACTGCAGAGCTTCCTGGGGGTGGGAGCAGAGAGCTGGGCCTGGCAGGAGAGCTGGCCTGGCAGATATTGTCAGGTCTTCCCAGTGTGATGGCAACAGCTGTGAATCCACCAAGATGCAGGAGGTGATGAAAGATTATAAAGTTGCAGCCATGGTCCCCACTGACTTCTGGTCAGGCTGGAACCTTTCCCTTGGAAGCTGTGGCTGAGTTTGCTGGAAGCCCTTTGTTTAATGAGGTTTCTGTCTTGCTCCTTGATGAGCTGGAGAGAACTGGACAGTGCGGGCCATGGAATGTAAACAGAAGGACCAGACTCTGTGCAAGCAGTGTGAGGCAGTGGATTCAGGAAGTGCAGCTCCTTGGTGTGCTGTGCAGTGTAGGGTGAAACTGAAAGGTCCCAGGGCCAGCTGTCTGGTGCTCTGGAGAGGTGCATGTGAACTGAGTAGCACATGGTTAAAATCCCCTCAGCAGCCCGGGCTTTCCTCTTGAGCCCTGCTGGGTGGCCTGGGCTGAGTGTTGTGGATTGTGAGGTCAGCGTGGTGTTCTTCCTCTTGACTGTAACCTGGTTTGAATTTGCACCAGGTCCTCACGGCAGAAGAGCTCAAAGCTGCCCAGACATCAGTTGCTTTTGGATGCATTAAATATGCAGATCTGTCCCACAACAGACTAAATGACTACGTATTCTCCTTCGACAAGATGCTGGATGACCGAGGGAATACAGCTGCCTATCTGCTGTATGCCTTCACACGGATCAGGTGGGTGAGGTGCAGATGGAGTTGGTGCTGATGCTCTCTGCATTTGTATCACAAAGAAACGTGGAGAGAGGGCTGATGGCCACATCAGTGCTGTGGGAGGTTGGTAAGAGAAGGCAGCTATGCTGGTGTGCACCACAGGCAAGATTTTATTTGTCAAATGGTGTGTCCTCTGCCACCTGAGAAAGCTCCTCTGTGTGACACACGTCCCAGGGATGGAATTGTGTGAGTTTCTGGTACTCAGAGGATTTAGGTGGTTGGAAAAGGGTGCACCTGTGTTCCAGCTGCTCAGCTCAGGTATTGCCATACCCACAGTTTTTCTGGCACCCTGAGTCCTGGTTTGCTGGGCAGCATCATCTGTCCTTGCCAATGCAGGTGCCCAGAGCCCATCTCTCCCTGTTCCTCTTCATTGCCCTCCTGGATCACCCTGAGGGCAGGGCCTCCCCCTGCATCTCCAGGGCCCTCTTTGGCCTGGTCACCCAGGACTGGGCAGGGTCATCAGCCCTGAGACAGGCCAGACAGGTGAGCAGGCTTGCCCTGGGCAGGCTGAGCAGTGGGAGCCTCACAAGCAGACTGTGTGGGATCATTGCAGGGCTATCGCTCGCCTGGCCAACATTGACGAGCAGATGCTGCGGAAGGCAGCCAGGGAGGAGGTGCTTATCCTTGACCATGAGAAGGAGTGGAAACTGGGCAAGTGCATCCTGAGGTTCCCTGAGATCCTGCAGAAGATCCTAGAGGACTTGTTACTGCACACGCTCTGTGACTATCTTTATGAGCTGGCCACCACCTTCACCGAGTTCTATGACAACTGCTACTGTGTTGAGAAGGACAGGCAGAGTGGTGAGTGTTGGCTGTGGGGTGCTGCATGTGCCTGTCACATACCATGGTGCAGGCACTCTCTGGGGTGTTCCCCTGTGCTGGGAAGACTGTTGTCACACTACTTGCTGTTGCAGAAGAAGTGTCTGTGTGGGTGGACAGCCCACGTTGTCCTCTGCCTGTGAGCAGGAAGGTCGAGTAGAGTTGGGAGCAGCCAGGCACCTGGAAACATGAGTGCTGGTCAGTCTGCCTGGCTTGGGGAGAGCAGGAAGGACTCAGTGTGCCAGTCCAGGGCCAGGCTGTGGGCAGAGGGAAAGGCACCGTTAGTTGTTCTGAGCAGCTGCTCCAGCTCCTGTGTTGGTGTTTTCCAGGCCAGATCGTGAAGGTGAACATGTGGAGGCTGCTCCTGTGCGAAGCCACTGCTGCAGTCATGGCCAAGGGATTCGACATCCTGGGGATCAAGCCTGTGCAGAGGATGTAGCTGTGCCCTGTGGAATGATAATAAAGGGACTAAACAACTGGAGTTGTCTGTGTCTGTTGGGTGCGGGGAGTGTGGGGGGGTCTGTGGTAAGGGAAGGTGCTCTAGAGGAATAGCACCCCCTTAAGAGAGAAAGGAAGAGAAGGATGAAAAGCAAGGAGAAAGTAAGGGAAGAAGGAAAGAAAGTATGTGGGGAGGGAGGAAGGAAAAGAAGAGAAAAGGAGTGTGGCTTCAGCAGCTGCAGGTACAGAGACCAAGTGGCTGTGGGCACAGCTCAGACAATTCTCAGTGCAAGATCTAAAGCCCACAGCCCCCCAAACACCCAAAGCTACCTCCAGGAAACCCTCCAACCACAGTGCAGCCCACCCACACTCCCAGAGCCAACCTTACTCTGGTCAACCCTACATCCTCTTTACCTTACTTGCCAGGTATGAGCAGGTCACCTGGCAGATGTCATCTTTGGTGGTACAGGCAGGCAGCAGTTTTACCTGGAGGAGCAGGAAGCCCAGAGGAGGAGCAGATCAGTTAACTGCATTCCCTCAGAGGAAAACATAAGGGAAATGCCTTTTCCCTCAGCAGCAATGTTTTGAGTCCTATGGAGCTGGCAAACTTTGCAGGGTGCGTATTGATCTTGGGTAACTACAAGCAGTCACAGCTCCTGCCTTTGCCTTGGGATTTGTTGGAGGCTGTACTGTGAACCTACTGAAAAACCCTTCAAACTCCAAAAGCAGCACAGAAAGGCAGCTTTGCTACCATTGGACAGTAGGTGTTGCATCAATAGAGGGGTTCACTGACATATGCACGTGGGTGTATGTATATGTATATATATATGTATAGATCTTTATAGATACAAGAGATCTGTATCTATTTATCTGATGTCCCAGGTTCTTCCCTATAATGACAGCTGGGGGAGGCATGGGCTATCACAGCTGGTCAGTGCCCAGCACCTCATGTGGTGGGCACTGGCTGGCACTTCAGCAAATGCAGACCTGTGCAAATGCCCCTTCCTGAAGTGCCCACAAACCCACCCTGCTGGTGACAGCCATGTGTGCTGGGGGCCTCACCAGCTGCCCAGACCAAGTGCTGTGCTCCCTGTCCCCCTCTGTGCACTCACCTGCACCCACAGCCCTGCCATGGCCATGTGCTCCCTCCTCCCAGTGCCCCTCCAGCCCTACCTGGGGGACACTGGGCAGGCCTGGGGATGGCAGTGGTGATGAGCTGAGTCCTCACAGGGGCCGAGGCCAGGCCAGGCAGGGTCAGGTTCAGTGGTGGAAGCAGCATCAGCCACAGTCCAGCAGTGGCCACAGTGACCAGAGTTTGGGTCCAGAGCAGCAGGTGTGTCTCCAGGGGCACAGCAGAGGCTGCAGAAGGGGGACAGCCTTCTCCAGGTGATCCTTGACTGTTGGCACCAAATGCCTCCCCTGGCAGAGCAGGGGGCACTCCAGCAGGACTCCAGCACCCCTGGGTGAGGGGCACCCTCAGAGCTCAGGGCTGGAGTCAGCGATGCTGCTGGCAAAGTGCCCTGGTCGTAGCAGGGTGTGTGGGGTGTCCATGGGTCCAAGGGTAGCTCAGAGTCCCCAGGGGCTATTCCAGGGGCCATGCAGCAGGGACAGGGCCAGCTCCCATGCTGACCACAGGGTACAGGGCAGGCAGCAGGTGTCAGGGCCAGCAGAGGGATTCAGGCCACTGCTGAGGAAATGGGGACCCGTGGTTGGGCAGGGGGGTGGACGGGATCAGGAGCTTTCTCCAGGCTGGACACTCATGGCATGCCGAGAGCAGATCCCTGGGGACCCCCAGCTCTGGGGAGAGGTGTCACTCAGAAGACAGGGGCTGGCTGTGGGAGTCAGTGCTGGGGAGCCCTGGGGCAGGGTCCTGTGTCACTTCAGGGGAGCCATGGGGCAGTGGCCCCTGCCCAGATAAGGTGCTGGAGCTGAGCACGGGAAGGTCCAAGCTGGCTGTTGGGGTGCACCAAGGGTGGACATCACCCCTGAGGGAAAGGACCAGGTGTCAAGGGGGATAACAAGGCTGGCAGGGCAGCTGCCCAGTCCCACAGTGCCTGATCCAGGCAGAGATGGCAGCCAGGGTCAGCCAAAAGTCCAGATCATCAGACACGTCCACGGCGATGAGGTCCGAGGTAGAGCCAGGAAGGTGAGTCAGCAAGGGAGGTCAGGATCAGGTCCAGGGAGAGCAACCAGGGTCAGCCACAGTCTAGCAATCACCAGGCAAGTCCATAATGATGAGCACAGGCCGTGGTCAAGCTGGGAAGTCAGTCTGTGGGCCAAGGTCCAGGTTCAGATTACTGGGGTCCGTGGCCAGGCACAGGCATGGCTGTTGCTCTGGCCAGGCCCCAGCAGCAAAATCCCAACTTCAACCCACTCTCCAAGAGGGGATGGCCAGGGCCCCCCTGCCAGGGCACGTGGCAGCCTCTGCCCCACAGCTGCTCGCTAAGCTGGCCCCAAGCCCAAGGAGTCAAAACCCCCCCCGCTGTTGCTGGGGATGTAGAGGGGAATGGAGGAGTGCTCACACAGCCCCTAAAAATACTTGTAGTAAACCTGCAATGACACTAATTTTCTCTTTAATGGCATCAGCAGGACTCACCTGACAAATGCTCAGAGCAGCAGCTGGGCTGGCAGTGCCCTCTGAGGGGCAATGACCCAGCTGCTGCTCCAAGCAGCCCACCCACCCCAGGGCTTTTGCTTTGAAACACCTTTAGAAACATACCTGGAAGAGCCTGTTGCACTCCATTATCATGTGGGCCAAGCCCTGTGTTGCTGCCAGGTTCTCACTCAGCTCCCTCTGGTCTGGCTTCCCCAAGCTGCACTTCCTCTGACTGGATCTGTGGAGGGGGGACGGTGAAGAGAAGGCTGAGTGAGGTGCTGGGAACCACATGGAAAACACTGCACAGAACACCCCGTGTGTGCCACATGTCATGTTCCTGCAGCAAGGTCCACAGACAAAGCTCCACACACCTGTCCAAGGACAGCAATGAGCCCAAACTGATTTGTGTGTAGCCTTCAATATCAGGCTCCTTTCGTACCTGCAAAGCTCATGCAGAACCTTTAAAATCCTTTGGTCCAAACCACACTGAACATGTTTCAGAAACAGTCCCCTCTTTTAATTCATATTCATGATATGACATCATTAATCCAGGCTCCTGAAACTTTTATGTACGTGCATTCCTGCCAAATGGCTTGAAAATTGGGTGGAAGATAATAATCCTCAGTTCTGCTCCTCGGAGTCAGACCTGTCAGCTCACACCCTTTGAAGTCGGAACCCTGCACCAAGGCATTAATGCACAGATACAGCAAAGCTAAAGCTTCAAAGCAACCCGGCCTCTAAACACTGACAACAAAGAGAAAACTCCATTTCTATTTTTGGTCCTAGCATTTCAGAGTGCTGTTGATGTAAACCAAAGAGGTACAACTCCCAGAGTGTGACTCCCGGGAGCTCCAACACAGCAGCAATCCAGCAGGACCTGCTGCTGTTCCATCACATCCCCAGCTGCCTTCTCAGTGTCCCCATGGCCCCCTTGCCGTGTGCTGCCTCAGCACAGGGATGCCCCAGGCATTTTCAGATCTTTTGTGCCATGCAGAAGAAGATCCTTAGAGTTTTCTTTCCCCTCCTCTGTCCTATCCAGAGCCTGAAAGATGCCAACAGCACATCTGACAGCTTCTGCTCTGGGACTAGACCTATAGATCTCCAAGAGAGATGTTCAGCCTGCCATGCTGATGGGTGCACAATGCTTCCATCACTCAGCTGTGCTCCCCTGCCCTAACACACGTCTGTCCATAATGCAAGAGCACAGAGCAACACAAACAGCCCTGCCTCAGGAGGCCAGATAAGGCATGAATGCTCTCAGAGATTATTTGTCTACTTTGGCCCAAGGGCACCTTCCTCCCTGCACGTACAAACTGGGGATGTTATGCAACCCAGATACTTTTACTTATTAAGATAAATTTACAGAATCCCTGTGGCTCGATTTGGCAGGAATGATCCCCTTATCTCTCAGCAGGACCAGTGCCAGTAGCTGCCACAATCTGCCAGGTACCTGCAGGGCCCTAAAGTGGCACCCGGGCTCAGTTGCCAGTGCAGGAGCACATTTCCAAAGGCTGGCACCACTGTAAAGCCAGCAGTGCACCACAAGCTGTGTTTCTGGACAGCTGGACCTGTGGCCAACCATGGAGAATACAGCAGTGGTGAGGGACACACACAGAGTGGTCAGCAGCACAGCACTGAGGACTCACCACTGCCCTCTGCACTGGACAGTGAGTGGCTGGATTGCTCCATGCACTGTGGGCAGCTCCTACTGCACCTGAGCAACCAGATTAAAGGCAAACCCCAAGCATAAACACACAAACACTACCTCAAAAGCAGACACTGACCCTAAGCCAGCTAAAGAAAACATTGCTCCAGCAAAGAACACCGCAGCAGTGATGATCAAGATGTTAATACCTAGTGGAGGAGGAGGAACTGTCCCGCCTCAGGGTGTTGAGGTGAAACAAAGAAGGGGCAAGGCAGACAGCAATGTTGGTTGGGGTCATCTGGTTTTCCTCAACAAAAGCAACCACATCTCGCAGGAAGAACAGAAGAATTTTCAAAGCTTCTCGGTTTTCCTTTGGGAGAAGGAGAATGGCAGCCTGGACAGCCTGAAACTGCTGATCCTTTGGCACATCTGGAAACAGAAACAATTATGAAGATGACATGTGGCTTGCAGAGGCAGGAGGAAAATGGTACCTTACATGTAATGGGCTCTCCTTGCCTGCTGTGAGTTAGGGAGAGGGAAATGGATGAACCTACAGGCTCAGTGCCCTGCTTGGGACCCTGCTGATGGAGGCACAGCACAGCAGCAGCCCATGGACTTGTTCCATAAATATCACATGCTTTAGGTTACAGAACTGTCACACTTTGCCTTTCAGAACCTTTTCTCAAAAGCAACAACATCATCAGCCCCTTCAGCAAGTTCCTTCCCCAGCTGAGCTGCTTTTTGAAAGTGAATTCCTTGAGGAGAAAGTACTGGAGATGGAACCTGTTTAAACTGCATCCAATGCAAGATTTCAGCTTCATGTTTCCTTGTCTTGAGTTGAGTCTCCAGGACAGTAACAGTGTGAGCACAGCCAGGAAGCTGCTGGCATTTCCCAGCAAAGATGCTGTTTCACAGCAGCTGTGCTTGGGCACCCGAATAAAGAAATGTCATCACAGCAACAGGACTTCTTGCACAAGGAGCTATGTCATGTCTTGAACAAGGGGAACAGATTATTTCTTCATTTTGCATAAGGAAATGGCTGTTTAAAAGCACAGTTTAAAAAGGCTGCTGCAGCATGTTATTACACACTCATCCTTCAAGGAACAGAAATAGCTGCCTCACAGGATGCAGATGGGAAGCTCTTAAGTCCAGAGCCACAATTAACTCATCTTTTCAGAAATGTCCTGCCTGACTTGTCTTCTCTGCCTGCAAGGGGACCTGGCACTAGTCCTAGCCTGGCTACTGCCTTGTACAGCTGAATATTAAGACATCCAAGGAACTGGAAAACTATAGCTTTTGTTACCTACATTGGTAGATGTGGAGGAAGGATTCACAGAGCCTGCTGGTAAATATAGGCTCAGGAAGGTCTCGGAAATACTGCTTCACCATATCTGCCACATCAAACGCTGACTGCCCTTCGTAACACACGTTGTTTGGGTTGGTCTCATTCATTTCTCTCAAAGACAGAATCCTGGATTTAACACCGGATTTTCGGAACAGGCCAACCTGCAGGTAAAAGAAAATAGTAGAGGAGTCATCAGGAATCAAACTTCTGACAAATAATTGATCCTTCATGTTCCCTTTGATAGCAAAGACCCTGTGGCAGTGTGCCTAACACCAAAATACTTTTGTATTAGAAGCAGCACAGACATTCCTACCAGGCAAACCACATCTGATGCCCACAGAACCAGCTGTAACATACCACTTGTCATGTTTGTTTGCTTTTTATTTAATGCAAAACTGCTCTTTTTGACTTTTAAAATCAGTATTACTGACATCTGTCTGTTTGCTTGGGCAGGCTGTGTTCACACATGTCAGGGGCAGGTTTCACATGCACCAGTGTGTGTCCATCCAAACACAAACACAAACACAAACACACAGCGATGCTTGTGCTGGCTCAGACAGACTCAGATCCTCAAGGCCCAGGTTTAACACCTTATACATCTAATCCATCCACAGGCTGGCAAAGGGCAGTTGCCATCCTGAGGGAATTATGATTTTATTGTTAATATAATTGTCAATCAACTTTCAGACAAAACCAAGATTTAGAAGTTTCCCATGAACTTGGCCCAACACAGCTTCTGCTGACAGCTGTCCTTTGTGCCACTGAGACAGTATTTACATTCTTTGGTTTATTTATGTTAACCAAATGGATACCAGCACCTCAAAATGAAACACACTTGTACTGTCACCTCACAGAACACACATGTACTTTGGCATGATATTACACACCTAGACAATGGTAAGAAAAGAAAAGTGCTCCCTTTAACTGGTATGTCTCATGTCACAGGGTCTCCCATTTCTGCAGCTATGCTACAGAAACACCATATGCAGCACACACTTCCACTGCCACCTCCATTTAGGGGATAAATACAGAGCTGAGATCCAGTAAAAGATGTTACAGGCCCTGCTGTAATATGTTTTCTCTCTGCTTAGTGGTACATTTCAGCTGAAACAAGATTAATTTTCACATTAGCTCTGGCACTACCAGCAACCACAGAACAGAGGGAACAATGACATTGGCAGATTTACCTCCTTAGGGAGCAGAGATGTGACACCTCCCCAGGCAAGGACAGTCTGAGTGCCTGCGCCAGCTGCAGAGGGTGTCAGTGAGGCACAGCACAAAAACACCATACAGGACTAAAGCTACTCCCAGAAGCAATCAGCACTGGTGTGTCCTCATAGAACTACACCTTTCTGCCTGTTGAGAGCCTCAGGGGGCAAGAAAGTCCTTCACAAAAGAGGGAAGCAGAAGCTGGTTCCCTGGAGCAGATCCAGTGATGGCCCAGAGCTGCTCTGAGCTGCCCTGAGTTCATACCTGGTCAAGAAAGTGGCTTCTCAGATAGTCCAGGGCTTGCAGTATCCCATTGGGCAGTGGGTGGCTTGTTCTCTGCACATTCAGGAGTAGAGGAACCCCAAACACATTTTTGTCTTTGTAGTCTGAGGCTTTTGGTTTTTTCATGAACTTTGGTATGGTCCTGGAAACAAAAAAAAAAACAGTACACACAACTTATACAACTTATTAGGCCATTTTAGTATTCCATGTGCTGCTTTACATGCACAGGAAAGGATTTAGTTGTATCTTGTCTCAACCCAAATTCTGCCACATACCTGTGCCATCAGGGAGAGAAAATCAGTAAAGGTGATTACAGGAATGACCTCCTCATTTCCTTACAGAAATCAGCTCTAATAAAGCATCCTCATGGGAAACACATTCCATCCCTTTAGGGCACTTCAGGCTTTTTTCACTTCTTTCTATATTCAAGTGCCTTCTCCCTATCACAAGATGCTGACTGATGTTTCTAAGTCCTCTGTTTTAGTTCAAACACAGACTTGATGCTGAAGAATTGTATCCTCAGCCTAGCCAGCTCTCACCTCAGGTCCCACAGTCCCTGTGAAGCACCTCTGACAAAGCCTTGCAAATGGGCAAACTTAAAGAGAACCTAAAATGTGCTTTAAAATGACTAACAGCACGACCATCAGCGAGGAGCCAAAGTGCAGCCCACAGCAGAGGAAATCCTGGAGCCATGGAAATAACCAGGAAGCTGCCAGACATTTAATAGGATGAAAGTCCATGGCTTTAATATTAATAATCTAGGCAGACAAGGAAATTCACCTGCTTACATCAAATCCTTTCTTTCCAGCACAGGTTCCTTTAGTATCAGAGAACTTACCAGTTCCAGCCCTGCTTACTGGAAGGGGAATATCTGTCCATTAAAGCAGTGAGTTTCAGCAACGCCAGCTTTTGAGTCCGGGCCAGCTGGGCAGCCGACTGGCCATCCTGCATGGAAAGGCTTTCCAAGCTCACACTCTCTTCCACAGACCAGTGTTGCTTCCTATGGGATAAATATTGTTCAACCTTAGGACCATTTCCATCATCCCTGTTAGTTTTCTGCCTGCATCTGTGAAGCACCTGAGACTCTAAAGGACCTGCAGCTCCCAAGCACCACTCGGTTAGTTGCACTTAAACAAGGTACTTCCCATCCAGGAGGTCCTCTGGCAATAGAAACTGTTTCCCTAAGAAATACAGAGAGCCTGATTCCAAATGTCTGAGTGCTCATGCAGATCATGAGTGTCCTACTTTCAACAGATGTCACCAGAGTGCCCACAGACCAATGATACCTGGCACCAGCAGTGCAGACCCCGCTGCCTAGAACAGACTTAAGAATACTTTGTTCTGGCAAAACAATTCTATTTTGAGTGGCCAGAATTGAAGAGAAACCCAGGGATGGCTGACCTGTTGGTCTTTTTAGAGTCTGTGATGTATGTCAGGTCTGCAGAGCCAATCTCCTTGCCCAGGCCACAGCTGCTCTCTCCCTCAGCGTCCCCTGCTGTCTTATCTTCCGAGCCCTCCATTTCAAGAGAGCATTCTTTAGGAGAGGATGGATACAAAGAGGTCAAACCACCGGCAAAGTCAGAATCCCCATCATCTGAGAGCTTCTCTGTCCACTGATCAACCAACTTTTTGAGGCCGTTGACATCTGCTATAACATTGTTCAGTTCTGAAAAAACATCATCATCACCGACCTGTGCTGCCTCCAAATTATCAAGGTCAATATTGGGCATGTTGTCGTACACACTGAGCCTGTTATCTGAGCCTGAAAGGGGACTCCTGGGGGCTTTGGGGTCCTTGGAACTGCTCCTGCTCCGGCTTCTCCTGCACCCATGAAAACTCCCAGTTCTCCAGTTGACAGATGAGTTGTCTCCTGGATTCGGGGAGCTGTCTGTAAGCGTGGTGGGGAAAGTGCCAGGTTTATGGCCCTGTGGTATTTGAAACATCTGGCTCTTTTGTAACGTCATGTTATTTTTCAGGTTTTGCTGAGACAGATCATCCCACAGCAAGAGCTTGCTCGAGTCCGTGTGCTCTGCACTCCCCCCTCCCTCACAGGGGCTGCCTGGTTTTGTACTGGGGCTTGGAGTGCTCGCTGTGCTGCTCTTCCCAGACTGATTGCTGCTGTTGCAACTCCAGGGCAAAAAGGAAGAATTGTTCTTTGTTTGGATGCCAGAGAGGTCAGAAATATTTACACAGTTCAGCATCTTCATCTTTTCTTCATTAAGGCCTTCCAGAAGAACAGGTTCACTTATTACGGGTTTGCCCTTTGACTGACCACTCCTTAAGTTGCAGCTCCTTAAGTGCAGCTTCTCCATTTTCTTTAGAAGGCTCTTCCTCTTTTTAGACGGTGACTTATCCGAAAACTTTTGCTCATTGGTGATATTTAAAAATTCACTGGGGGGAGGAGAACAACTGAAAGTAGAGTCCAGTGAAGGTACCTTAATTGAGGAACATCTCGAGGAGCTTGTGCTGGTTTCCACATCTTCAAAAGGTTTTGGGGAGCTAACAATGTCACTGTCAGCACTGCTGGTGCTGTGAATCGAGGACACATCTTGCTTCTCTCCATGATCCAGAAAGACACTGTCCTCCTTGCTGCTGATCTTCAGGATTGGACTGCCTGGGACTGATGCACTGGCACCTTCCTCTGCTGGGAGACCCTCCAGGCTCTTGACTCGAGACCACCTCTGACTGCACCTCTCATAAGCCCACCTACTGCTTATTGCACAAGGTTCATCATCTTCAGAATCATCGCTCTTAGAAGGGAAAAAAAAAAATACGGTTCAGTGGCAAAGTTTGGCAAATTTTAAATTGCAAAATTTAACAGAAAAGGAGACTTAATTTTCTGCCTACCTCCAAAACCCCTGAGACCAACATGTGGGAATGTAACCATTCAGTCACTGAAGGTCTGCCCTGAGTTAGCTGAAAAACCTGCTGACAAATGACTTCCGAGCATGTCAACAAATCTGGTAAATTTACCACGGGAAAGGACATATTTGATCTAAGGGTGAAAAATCCTGCTTTTTGGCATATCCAAAGGTTTTGAAAGAGAATTGTATCCAGTTTACATGGCCCTTCCTAAAGCCAAACAACTTAAACATTCTGATGACCAAAATTCATTCATTTTCAGGTAGAGAAGTGTTTGGCTGTGGGACTGCAGCAGCATCAATATCCCTCTTGGATTCCTCACCCTCCCCTGACACCTGTCCCAGGCGCTCCATTTGCTTTGCTGTCCCCATTCCAAGGGAACAGCAAAACGTTAGAGATGGACCCACCTGTGCCTTCTCTGTGGGCTCTCTCTTGCCCCATTCCTCCCTAACGACAGGATGGAACTTCCCAAAAAACGAGACAATTTTCCAGAAGATGGCATTATTTTCTTACTAGTCCTGCACTTAATCCACGGTACCTCAGAATTGCCCAGCCAAGATGTGACTCTCACTTTGTTTTGGCTACAGAACTTTTTGTGGGAGGGGCTGAAAGCAGCACAGCTAAAACCCATCCATCTTCTACTGGCTGGACATTTGGGTTGTCCATTTAATTTCTGTACTTAATAAGAGTGAAATTTCACTTTCAGGACTTAAAAAAGGTGTGAGACTACTTAGGAAAGCAACGACAGACATGTTGAGGTGGGGCCTTGGTGCAAATCTTGGACATTAATGTGTGTCAAATCAATTTTTAAAACTGTTTCAAACCCCACCCCTATAACCTACCTTACAAAGTTACAATAATTACATAATTTCAATCTCCATCTCTATGTTTTTCAGCAGGAACTGCAAATGGCAAAGCTTTTCAGGATGGAAGAGAATAGAAAGGGAAGTTCAGAAGTTTCTAATTCTTCATGTACTTTTCAGAACCAGGTTTTTGATACAAAAGCTGAACACATTTTTAATGAGAAGAGTGACTGTCTTTTACAAACATACCCGTCTCCTCTGACGGCTTATTTCCACTTTCATCGACGCACACTTGTTCAGTGTGTTCAGCCGTCTGGGGTATGAGAAAAAAGACAGAAGTTTTAAATTTAAACTATTTTATTTCTTGAAAATAAACATGTGCCAATATAGCTGTGATCTTCTACCACAAAGGCTTCATTACTGGTGCCCAAGACTGACATTCTGTTAGAGGTTCCTCATACATTTTGCCAAAACCAGCACCCATAACAACCCCGTGATGTTCACATTTCCAGTTCTGCCATCTTACTAGAGAAGACAACCATAATTAATCATTTAATTAAAAGAAAACACCATGTGTTTTAATGGTTGTAAAAAACCTGTATATTGATTTAAGATTTTGAAAATAACTTAAAGGCTGAGTGGGCTTCTTAAAAAATAATCTTTAAATAAAAGAAGACATTAAGCTTATTCCTTGGAAGGACTTTATTATCTATTATTTTAAATAAAGCTTGTGGAATCAAAAAGGCTGCAAACTAGTCAATCATTTAATTGTCAAAAAATCCTCAACAGGAGGCACACCCAGGTCCTCCAAGGAGCACTCAGGACAGAAGTCATGCCAAGCAACAAAACACACTGAAATTTCTGGAGTATCTGCTTTGCTTTAGAGATGTAAACGTGAACAACTCCTCTTGGTGCTCCTGCTAAAGCAGAATGTGAATTCAGGTGAC
Source organism: Scytalopus superciliaris (assembly GCA_013400415.1). Lineage (NCBI taxonomy): Eukaryota > Metazoa > Chordata > Aves > Passeriformes > Rhinocryptidae > Scytalopus > Scytalopus superciliaris. The sequence goes on from VXBX01007795.1 coordinate 2,608,621, forward strand.
CTGACAGGACCGAAAAGGACCAAAACACTTTCCAGGAGAGGAACTTTCCAGTCCCTTAAGAGTTAGGAACTGTAATTTCTGACCAATCCCCCAGCGAGAACGCTTCGCTGCAGGAAGTGGAGCAGAATGCCTTGCACCACCCTGGCCCTCTGCCCCGGGGAAAGGCCAAAGGGCTGTGGGCTTGACTTTCCACTGACAATGCAGTTTCACTTGTGTGCTCTGAACAGCTGTGGCAAAACAGTGATTTCGTATCAATACCTTTGCTTCTCACTCAAAAAGCATTCAGGGAAATAGAACAGAGCTTGTGCGGATAATTTTTTTTCTGCCTATCAGCTGGAACAGAATTTGGCCCGTCAGGGGAAATTCCTGCACTCCATTCTATGTGATCCTGGAGAGCAGCCTGCCATGCTTGCAGGGAACTGATTATTTTTTCTCAGACTGCAGACATCTCACATTACAGAAAAGACAGATTTGATGCTCAGTGTAACATCCCCAAGATCTTGGCTGAAGATGTGCAAACACATGGTTACTTTTCTTTTAAATTCTTAAAACAATCAACTTCTTTGGTACTAAACCATGTGCTTAAGTGATTTCCTTGAGTCACAGAATTAGTGACTTTGCTAGTCTCAGACAAAAACAAACGGATGAAAAGAAAAATGACAAGTAACTGTGGGGCCTGGAGGTATTAAAGATGGTTCATAATTAATGTTTACCTGAACAGTGATTCAATCGCATCTCCATCTAAAAATTCATGATCTTTCCTTACAGTTTTTACATCAATGGGAAACTGCATATCTGCAAACAAAGAAGTTGAATCTGAAATCCGAGCTTTAATTGCAAAGACTCTCAATTTTGCAACATATTCATCAGAGGTGTAAGAAATCTAAACCTGTTTCTATAGCTATATATTTATGCAAAGGTCCTTCAAGTAAGTGAGATCAGTTCCTTAGAGCAAGTAGAATAAACGCTGGGACCTGCTTGCTGCTATTAGTTATGGGCAGGCAAACACCTCTGCCTTTCCAGGAGCTTGCAGTGACTAAGTGGTATGGACAAGAAATACAAAATAAAGGTTAGCTTTGGTTTGGTTCTCTGCACCTTCTGCCTTCAAGAGCAGTGCAGAACAGGGATATTTTAGGTGGGGTTTTTTTGGTGGTGAGGCACATGGCATACACTCTCTGGGCTCTACTGAGTGTGACAAACCATGCTGGGCAAGAAGCTGATGGATCCACCAGCTGAAGAGCTCATGGTTTCAGCTTCAGAGATTTAGCCTTGCAGATGAGGGACCCAGTGAGATCCGTCTTGTATTTTCTTGGCTTATTTTTTAAGCTTTATTTTCTTAGTCAGTAAATTACACTGCATAAACAGCAAGGTAATGCAAGGGATTCATTTTTATTTCCAACACACAGGTTAGAGAATAAAATCTGCTGTAGTCTGACAGGAAGCACTTCCATGAGGCAGCACATGTCATAGCATACAGCTTTGAAATCCAGCTCTATGGCTTGGCTTCGAATTATGAATTTTGCAGTGAACAGGGGGAGGTGGGAATGAGAGCAGGCAGAAATTACTGATGGTCTTTTAACTGTAGCTCTTTGATAAAATCACTCTTAAGAATAGATTAGCTTTTGTTACATTCAGTGTTAGTAACAATAAACATATTTTAAAGCAGAACAGTTTTAAGGTATAAGCACAAGTGTGGCCTGAAAGTTATACGAATTCTTAATAGACCCATACCTCCCCCACAAGAAATAAGCACTCTTTGTAGATTTAATGACATGAAAACATGCTGAAATCGCTTTTTATTTTTTGACTGGCTGGCTGTTGCTGAGTATCAGTTTTAAACACTTATGATTGCAAGATGACTTTTCCAACATTCTTTTTCAAAACACCAATAAAGCAATCTGGCTCAGACAACAGGCTGGAGAGCCTTAGAGGAGTTTTGGTTACAATCAGTGGTTGGAAAAAACACTCCAACACTACAAGTAAAAGAGCCTGAGAAAATTATAGGCAACTAAAAGTCACAAAAGCAGAGATTTGACTGAGTTACAGTCTAACAACAGGAAAACCAAACCAGGAAAGATTTGGTTCTTTACAGAATTCTACTGAGTCCCTGCTGAGACGTCCCTTCTGCAAGAACACACACCAGCTTCCTGTTTTTCTGAAGATTTGCACGAATATATGACAGAATTTGGAAGTGCTTCCATCGAAAGTGTCAGGTTCTGAAATATATTATTTATGAGAACAATTCCACTCGAATTCAGTGTCAGCTGCTTGACAAGTCTTTGTGATCATACCTTCAAACAGCTGAGCATACTGGGGAAACCCGGCAGCTCTCAGCCAGTCACAGGCTTCTCTGGCTTCAATTTCTGCAAGGAGAACACACAGTCGTTCATGTACAGTGCTCACCACAGTCAGTGCTTTCAGAGCACGAGCTAATTGTACCTGATGGATTCTCTGAGGGGCTTGTGTATCAGTGCTTTGTTAGGATATCACTAAAAGGAATAAATCCTTGTGCCCAACTCACATGGCTCTGGAGCAGTCACAGGATGGGGAAGCAAACATATGAGAACCTAGATATGAGCACATACTTGGGATGTCATACATCAGCTACTCCTGAGATGTGGCCAGTGAAACATCTGCTACATGTTGAAATGAGTCACCAGAGAAGGTGTAGAACACACTTCTATGTCCTCGCACAGCAGAGCCCCTTCGTGCATTCCAGTTCTGAGAGATGGTGATAAGACACAAACAAATCCTAAAAATAAACTTAAAATGCTATCACAAGGTTAATAACACTGGACACGGCCTAAGCATTCCCAGAACAAGAGTTCTCAGGAGTACCTGTTGCTAGGGCCTATCAATATTTATTTCCTTGCCAACTACCTACGCAACTTGGCAGTCACTGCAGCACAGCAGATGTCAAGAATTAGCTGCTCGTTTTGTGACAATTCCTAAAGCCCCATGGCCAGTTCTGTGACATTCCCACAGGAGCTGAGCAGAATGTAACCTCAGAGGCTCCCAGAGCACTCACCAGATTCCTCAAAAACACAAACAGGTCAGCATGAGTACATGCCACCAGACTCTAATCTCTGCCAATACTAGAAATTGCTGGGTCTGTGGAAGAGAAGAAATACAGACACCAACCTAAAGGCAAAGACTCCTTTGAAAGAAAAGTTTTTAAACTACCTTAAAGTCAAGCATGCTCAGTACAGAGAAATGTTTTTAAAGCACAAGTGCAGCGTGATAGGCTAGACCTGTTCCTTAAAACTATTTTCTTTACACATACACTCACAGATAAGGATTCCAAGGCACTTCACAAACATACCTGTTCAAATTGCCTGCTTGTTTGCTCAAACTTCTCAGTTGTAAGTCATCAGTGCAACAGACTGAAGAAATTCAGCAAAAAAACCTGCACAACTTCCATGACTATTATTCTACTTATAAACTTCAAGTTGTTGCCATTATCACTTGATTATTTTGGACAATGCCATCCATAAAACAGGCTTCCCCGCACAAAACTCTATGGTTTTTTCACCTGAGAAAAAAGTGATACCACAGGAAGATAAGGATGTTTTTACCCAAAACAGATGCATGACTCTTTTTTTTTCCCCCGAACTGCAGAACAGGAACTAATTTCTTCCACAACAACCTATATACACTATGCCTACATTTATTACTATACCTAGTGCCATAATTTATCATAATCTTTACCATGACACAGCATTTATGGAATACCAAGAGGGGGGATGGGAAAAAGAACAGCATTGTGCTCACAGAGCAAAAAAGGAAAGAAAATAATCTTTAGAAAAGAGCCAGGAGGGTGACCACTCTAACACCAAAAGCCTTCACAAAGTGATTTTCACTTAGAACAACCCAGTAGACTCACTCAACCATCTCCGTGTGGAGAAACCACAGCTGTCCTAATTCCAGAGCTCAGCCCGTGCACAGCTCTCCTGAACAGACAGTGACCGTGTAGGGGTTGGAGCCTCCCCAGTTCCCAACACAACAAAAGCACAACTCTATTTTCAGAGCAAACCAAGCCACGAGCTGCAATGGAAGTAAGAACAGGCAGAAAAATATTTTGCACCTAGTGATGACATTTTCAATGAATATGACTGAAGATACAATGGAATTCTCACAATTAGAGGTGGCCTTTTCTGTAGGACAAGGATACAGGAGCTGAGGGAGTTTGCTAATGTAAATCTTCAGGCCTTTCAAGGTACCTTTGAACAGTCACAGGGAAGGTTTAGATTAGATTTTAGGAAGAAATGCTCCCCTGTGAGGGTGGTGGGGCCCTGGCACAGGTTGGGCAGAGAAGTTGTGGCTGCCCCATCCCTGAGAGTGTCCAAGGCCAGATTGGACAGGGCTTGGAGTAACCTGGGATAGTGGAAGATGTCCCTGCCCATGGCAGGGGAAGTTGGAACTGGATAATCTTTAAGGTGCCTTCCAATCCAAACCATTCTATGATTCTATAAATTATCTGCCATTAGATTTGATGTGATAACTCATTGCTAAAATAGCTACTAACAGGGTCCTCTTGATACCTCCACATTTCAGTGGCATCTATGCTGCCTCCTCCTGCTGGAAATCATAAAAGGGTAATGGATGGCTAGGAATTTTACTCTGAGGAGAAGAAATTCCCAGACCAGCCTGTATTACTATGATAATGACCAATGTGAGTGGAGGAAATGAAAAGGAGATAAGAAAGAATTGCTCAAAGGAAAGTAGCTGCTCCCCATAGGGCTGCGCTCAGCACTGACATGCTGCACTGCTGAAGGACAAGTGAAAGTTCATTAGGCAGCAATGGCAAAATGAGTGTTCTCCCTGCAAAAAAAAAAAGTCACAGAGACATAAAAGAAGATCAATAATCCTGAGGAGCATTAACTAACATACCCACCTTGGGCAGCAACTGTTAGAAACCTGCCACAGACACTTATAAGCCCTGCTTATAACATGAAAGGGCTAAAGTAGCAACCACACTCCTGGAAACTTGCATGATGCTTTAAGGCATACATTGAAAAACAGCCAAAGCTCAGTTTCCTATGTAAAATTCCTCATGAAAAGCAGAGACAACCTTCTTGAAGACTCTTCGGGGCTATTGAAAAGGCCTTCACACTGTACTTTTGGCAAGACAAAGTACAAATGAGCCATTTGTGAAGAGCCATTCCAAGCCTGGCTTCACAGCCTGCCTGCTCTGTCTGACGTGATGCCATGCACCTTCCCAGCTTCTCTGCCTGCTTACAGTTTGACTTCCCATTTCCAGAGTCACACAGTCACTGCAAAAGAATCTTCCAGGTTTACCAACCAACTCTTAAAATCGATGTAGTAATAAACCCAAGCAGATACCAATTGTGTAGTCCTTCTTGATGTTAGATCAGCTGCTCAGATGCTTGTTGGAGAGTTGACTCTTTCTGAAGAAGAACTGGAAATGGGAGAGCTTTCAGAAAGAAAGCTTGGAGCATCACCCCCAAATACTGTTGCAATCACAGTGTATCTGTCTGTGAGATGGATGTCCTACACAAGGATGACAACTTTTTAACATCTTTTGGGTGCTATCTGTACAACTGAACTAGCAGAGCAATCTAAATATGTCACCTCCCTCCCCTGAACTGATTTCATAATTAAACAGATGAAAAAAAAAAAAAAAATCCTGCAAAGCTTAATATTCATAGATGAGAGGCTGCCAGCAGCATTTCATGCCAAGCCAGCTATTTCCCCATGGGCTATGGGTGGTAGGTTACTACCAGATGTTTATGAGACACAATACACAGCACATGGCCTGTGCCACCCTTTGGCTGTACTATGTTAGACAGGTACACTCTGTGCTGAAGGTTCAGCCCAGTCCCTCTGCAAACAGCATTCAAACAGGCTGTGCCTCAGCCTGCCTGCCCAAGCACACCAGCCCTGCACAGATGCTGCCCCTTGTTCCCCACTGCTCCACTGCACCCTTCTCCCCAGAGCCCCAGGATCTGCAGCAGCTTGGCTGTGACACCTCCCCTTCATCCATATGGGCTGAAAAGCTGTGTTCCCCCATCTGAGCACTGTTCTGTTTGCAGGCTGAAGTACTCAGACTCTTCAGGTACTTAGAAACCAGATGCTACAGCATGTTTTAAATCCCTCTCAGAATGAGCATCATTGCTAACAGGACTGTTTGCAATAATGAAAAGACATCTGTGCTGAGATTTGGGCATTCTCTCTGAGATATTTTCCTTACAACAAGGGAGAGGCAGCAACTGAAACCTGTGACAGCTGTATATCAAACATACCAGTCAGCCTTACTACGAGATGATCACAAACTTCAGCTAGAGGAGAGTTTCAAATTGTACTTCAAGTTTTAAAAAATAATCTCTATAAATAAAATGGGATGATGTCAATTTCTATTTGAAAGAACAAGCACAATAAACCTTACCACCATGATGCACTGTGACTTTCAGTTGCCCAGACCCACTGCCAAAGCAGGAGACCACCTCCTTTCCCCACCTGCATGTTCCTACCCCTCCTTACTGAAACCCTGAGCCTATGGCAGGAGGTCCCATCAGCCAAACCAGCAGGAAATGAGTAAATTCTTTTTTGCAAGGTCAAATTTGTGATGTTGTAGCTTTCTGATTCAGCTGTCATGTGTTCTGATAAGCTCCAGTGGCAGGACAAGAGTTGTGGTGAGTAGGTGCAGGGAGAGAGATGTGGGAACATGCCCTGCCCACCCCCACTGGCAGCTCTCAGAGAGCTCAGCCTGCTGTGAAACCTTCACCTAAATGCATCACTTTTCACAGAGGTGTCTCATTGTAAATCTATTTCAAAGCAATATTTTAGCAAGTTTTTTAATATCCATGGTAGATGCACTAGTTTTCCTTCTATCCTCATCCAAAATAGTTTTCCAGTTTTGATAGGTAGGAATCACATGGTGATCAGGACTTGATTAACTAAAGGGATTTGTGTCTAAGACTGAACATCTTCCAAAACCATGCCAGAAAGCAGAACAGTTTGAGAGACTTTCTTGCTGTTTGCAGCACCCTATTTATCCCCTTTTCTGTAGGATGCAAATGTGCTTGCAGAAAGGACTGGACGAGCCCAGCACAGTTCATGTGCAGACAGAACAGAACAAAGGGTAGGACTAACTCCTCATTCTGACTGCATATTACCCCACTCCAGAACGAAACAGAAAAAAAAAATCCAAAGAATTTTGCTCTTTCCCCATTTCTGTCATTATATAGGAAGAACTTGTTTTTCTCCGCGTGGCAGCCACAGACAAGCAGCTGCCCAGAGCCCCCCACCTCAAAACCTGCTCAGTGTGCCACAGCATGGCCAGCTGCTCCAGCCTGGGGAGGTGCCGCCGCCTTCTGTCATCACTGACAATCCTGAGCTATTTTCCCCTCGGCCTTTCCAGACCTGGAATTGACAAGCCCCGTGCATGTTTGGCAGCCACACATCAAACTCTGCAACACATTCTTCCTTCAGCTCCCGAGCCATCAGCTGTGAGCTGGCAGGTCCTTCATGCACTGCCTTTGCTCCTGTCACTGCTGGTTGTGCTGGCAGCGGTGGGAGCCACAAGGGCTTTTCAGGTTCCTTTTGAAGATAAAGTTACGAGTCTCCCATTGCATCTTTCTGCTTTGTGCATCTTCCCAGGGCTGTAAAAATCCGTGTATCTTCCCCGTGACTTACAGCTGCTAAATGAGGTATTTCATTTTACACACACTCTGTGAAAAATGTGTTTGCTGTGCTAGAACTCTCATTTCCTGAGGATGTTCAGAACTGCTTTTTACCTGTGATTGGATTTTCAACAACTGTTTTTATTTATGTATCTCCTCTTACTTGAAAAGAGTCAGAACATGTTGTCTCCATGCTGAAGCCTCAACATGAGGCTTTCAGAGCAGGGTGTTTGCACTGACCAGGATAAGCAGTCAGGGACTTGTAAAACTGTCAAACTCTCCAAAAGCTAAGATGGATCATAAATAAGTGGGAATGTTTATTCTATTTTCCCTTGTGCAATGCCAAATATCAAAGCCTAATAGTACTTTACTAACTCACTCAAGGAAGGGAAAAAAAAAAGATTATAGCTTGGAATTCAGCCAGGATAATTTAGGCTCCATGCAGATAGTGAACATAAATGTCTGGAAAATGAAAAGGCCAAGATATTTGTCCTTTCATTCCTACTTTACTATCATGCTGGTGTTTTGGAACTGCAGCCAACTCTTCAGTTATCACAGCTGGGAACTGCAATGTATCCCAGAACTTTGTGGCAACCTTAATTGCATCTTTGTCCAGCTTCTTGGCACCAGCTCCCCAAGCTGATTACTAGGACTCCCAAGCTGATATTAGGGTCTTTACTCAGGTCCTTGTCATTTGCCTCCCGTGTTAGTTTCTGAGACCCAGACAAGCTTAAAAGTATTTTTTTTTGCAGACCACATTAAGTAGCTTGTCAGTGCTGGCTGATCTTTTAATTGCTTCTATGTAAGTTAGAGAAGGTAGTGTTTGCTCTACAGGAGTTTCAAAGTACTCAAGGGAATTAGGTGTCTAACTCACATCAACTTTAGGAGAAATGAAAGTATAATTCTCTATTTCCAATCCACACTGGAAAATCCTTGTCCAAGTAAGTGGCGTGAGAGAGGGGATTTATCTCCCCACAGCCTAATCACACATATGTTGCTTGTCCATGGTTTGGCCCTGCTGGCTGCAAAGCAGGAACCAATCCCACATTTCTCTGACGCAGAAGCTCCTTATGGCTGTTTTTCCATGGGACCCTTGTACGTGATTGAGAAACACTTGATGCAAGATTCCTAAGAGGAACCGTAGCAGGGAGGGTGACTGCTCACTTCCACTCGAGCCAATATCAATAAACCTCTAGCACAGAAGTAAGAAAACCCAACACAAGCTAATTGTCTGTGCTCTTTCATCGTGTAGCAATAAGTTTTCCTCAATTATACAAAATGCTAATGAAACCACTGTGTGTGATACAGCTTCAATCTACACATAAAGAACTATTTAACCCAACAGAGACTGCCCAGTAAGTGGTTCCATCTAAAAGCAAGCTGGTTTATTTGCCCTGCTTAAGGCTGTGCTGTGCTGAGCCTGTTGACAGCTGCTGAGCTCAGGGCAGTGGACAAACTTTTACTGGGTCAGTGTACCCTGATGGAGCTTGTTGGTATTCAAAGATACACAGCAAAGTAAGAAAATCTACTCAGCACTTTCCAAGTGCATCCAGCTAGGAAGTAAAAGCAGCAGCACTGGAAGAGCGTGACCCAAAGTGTGGACAGCCTGGGGGCTGCTGTCACGCTAACAAAGCAGGGGTAGGAAACAGCAGCACCCACCTGGATCCTCACCTGGGGATTTCATCTGCCATAGAACCCACCTGGATCCTCACCCGGGGATTTCATCTGCCATAGAACCCACCTGGATCCTCACCTGGGGATCAGTGGCCACAGCACCCACCTGGATCCTCACCCAGTGATGTCATCTGCCATTAAGCCCACCTAGATCCTCACCTGGGGACATCACCTGGCACAGCACCCACCTGGATATCATCTGCCATAGAACCCACCGAGATCCCCATGGGGGGATGTCACCTGGCACAGCACCCACCCGGACCCTCACGGGGGGATGTCACCTGGTACAGCACCCACCTGGACCCTCACGGGGGGATGTCATTTGCCGCAGCCCCGCGGCCGCCGCCGCCGCCTCCGCTCTGATCGGGTGCGGGACCGCTCCACACCGGGCAAGGAACAGCCCCCGCTGCCGCCGCCCCGCCCGGGACCGCCCCGGACCGCCCCGGACCGCTCCGTGTCCCCGCAGAGATCCCGATGTCCCCGCAGATCGCTGGATATCCCCGCGGAGCGCTTCGTGTCCCCCCGCTCGGGGCGGTGCCGCAGGAGGGATGTCCCGCAGGTATCCGCCCCTACCTGGCAGGTGTCCCTGCCCGTACCCGCTGTCCAGACCCGCATCCCATCCCATCCCATCCCATCCCATCCCATCCCATCCCATGCCCCGCACTCGTTCAGAGCGAAGGAGGACCCAAAGGCAAACCAACACCTCCTGGCTTACCTCGGTGTTTTAAAGTTTTGCCAACGTCATTTCGCAAAGTTTTGCAAAACTAGCTGATTTTCTCTATTTCCTTTCCTAGCGAATACCCAGAGCAGTGCTGCCTCTGCCCCGCACGCAAAAATTGGAGTAATGCTGCATCCCGCCAAGGAGATGCTGTGCCCCGGGGCACAGGCGGAACAGAGCAGTGCTGGGGTTCATCCCTAAAACTGATCTCCTAATTCCTGCTATGGAGTGTGACCCAGCCATGCCATGTGCTGCTTGTTTTGCAGTGAGGTCCCCCATCACAGTGGTTTCCATGGAACAGACAGAACCTGTGCTTTTATTTTGTTTATATGGACTCAGTCTAGACAAAAAGTACTTCGTGGTCTCAAAAAGTCGTATGCATTTAAGCGATGACTCTGAGCGCTAAAAATATATTATCATATTATCTCTGCAACAAACTCAGATTCTTTGCTTTTGCTGTAGCTCACTGCTGCTGTGATTTGACTTTCTGCTTTTAATGATGCAATACAAAATCTAATAAAAAACCATGATCAGCCTTTGCAGCCTGAACAATCATTGTGCAGGGATAGTCAACAAGTAAGGAGGATCACGTAGGCTGGTCTCAGAAGAACATATCAGAAGTATTAATACATTAAAAATTATTTCCCCAGAAGTTAACTTTAATAATTTTATATGTGCTGGACTGTCAGGCATTAGAGTTCTATAGGGCATACAGAAGGGTGGGATGCTGTGTTGATTTATAGAGGTTAAAAGATAATTCCAACTCAATGAACCACTCCAGGAAACCAGACCAGTGTCCAAATTTCTGTAGGACAGCTTCTTGTAATGTTTGGGCTCTTACAGTTTGGACCTTAAAACACAGAAGGAAAAATAAGGACTTGATTAAAGTGGATAAGCAAAAATTTTCAGATTAAAGTAAGAATTCTTCAGGATGCAATTGCTTGTTTTGTTTTATTTCTTCCTAAACAAAAATATAAGCAGTGAAATAATGCTTTTCTAATTTCTTTTACCCAATCTCATTTAGGAACATTATACTCTAAAGTAGTTAAAATTTATGGGTGTTTTTCATTATCATCAGTTTTCTGTATAACAACTAAATGCAAAATTTGTACAGACTTATGATTTATTTTTTGTGCAGTTGGTTCTTAAATGGATATTTTGTATGGCACAATGAAAAAGATGTTTGATATTGGCACTGGGTGACACAACACCAAAAAAATTAAGGTAGTGTGATATACTATGATTAGCCAAGAAAATGTTTTTTGCCAGACCCACCCAAAGCAATATATAAAGTACACACCCTGCTCTGATTAAATTCTCAGCTATGTACTTGGATTAGAGAGACAGAATACATAATTTAAATCTGGGGATAACATCAGTAGACTGCTCCCATATGGTAAAAGTGCTCCAACTAGAGCATCCAGGTTCTTTTTTCCCACCCATTTTGCTTTGGGCATGTCCCATGAGATGATACTGCATAACCACAAAATGCTCATTTTCTCTCTCTTTTACAATAAACTACTCTCAAAGTTCCTAGTGTTGCTCACCAAGGACCACTTATGCCACTGTCTGGGACTGAAGCCTGGAAAACGGGATCTCTTCCCCAAAATGGTAATTTCTGCTTGATTACCTCTTTTCTGGAAGCTCTTGCCCTTGCTGAAGCCTCTCCAGAACAGTTTTGGTGGGTTCACTGCAAGCTTTGACCAAAACCCCCAGCCATCAGCCCACTGTAGGTCAGCACATTGCAGGGATTCTGTACACACAAACCAGACATATTCCACCTCGCTCCAACACGGTGAAAGACAATCACAGAGTGGGCCATTTTAAACAACTTCACAAAGTTGTGCATGACCAAAATGAATCATTTTTATAAACGAGCCTGCCACTGCTAAATCCCTCACTCCTGCTTAACCAAACCTCTGCAGAACCCCCAAGTTACAGAAGTTCTTTGAGGCAGGCTCCGTGCCAAGCAGTGCAGTCACTTCTCATGAAAGCCAAGCTGTTTGCATATTTCAATGCCTATGTCACTGGAATATTTCCCATACATTTACAAGGAATCACCTCACTCCTTTTTTCCCCTCACTCCCTTTAACATACACTTTTCAGGAGTCAAAACTGACTGGAATTTCATTTCTGGCTTTATCTTGGTAAGATCCCAAATTGTATTCTATTTTCCTCGGTGATGATCTTGAGTTAACGTAGGAGATCAAGAAATCTAATTTCAGTTTTGGCTATACTAGCAGGCATTAAGAAAGATATTTCTATGGAAACAAGTTGTTCAGAGAAAAACTCCATGGTTAATTAACGAGTTAGACCCATTGGGAGGAAAAATGCAGAACAAAACACGGTCAATACATTAAGGCAGTTAAAGGAGGTGAATGTTAGTGGTAGGGGGGAATAATTGTCAACTACGAAGAAGAAAATCAATAAGCTCACTGGAAAAGGATTGAGAATGGATAATAATCAGATAAAATAATGGAAAAAAAGAAGTCAGGTTAACAAAATCAAAAATTCCTGAGAAGAAATTCCATTGATTGAAAAGTATTTTCCCAAGGACAAAGACTGAAACTTTATTATCTATGATTCAAGGCAGGTTAGAAAAACTGCTCATGTTTATTGCAGGGAGAAAGATGTATGTGCAGAAACCTGTGTCACTATTTTTCTTCTCTTGTGACTAGAATAAGCTGAATAAAGTCTTTAACCTTGCTTAAAGAGAGGAAAATAATATTATTAAACACAGACTCTTGGATTTGCTGAAGTGCTCTTAAGGTGAAGACAAAACATTAACCCATCGCATTAGAAAAGTAACATCTATTTAGCACTCTGGTCTTCCTGTCAGAAAGCATCTATGTGAGAAAATTAGCATGTTCAATGGTCTCCTGAATTTAAGAGCAGATTTTCCCCCTGAAAAACAAGATTAAATAGTGTGGCTCCAAGTCACACAAAAGGCTGTTGGATTACAGCAAACCTACCCTCTCGGTTAGTCATTCAAAACCACTTAGACCTGATTTTTGCAATCTTCATCATCAAAATTTAAACACATGATTAAAATCTTTTAAATGGTTTTCATATAATTTTCTCCACCTCCCAGTGAACTTTGCTTGGCTGCTTTCATGGGGACCTTCCAGTGAAACCTGCAGCAGGTGAAGCATTATCCCATTTCCAAGCTTGCCTTCACAGACCTGAAATTTAGAAACCCCTGCTATGGATTTTGGTCCCTGACAGGGTCAGATAATGGTTAGTTGTAGTTTTTATGTCTTCCTTTCCAAATTCAACCTTCAACAATTAGGTCACAACAACCCCAAACGGCCGAGAATGTACCTCTTACCTCTTCTAGATATCCCTGCAAAATAAAAATGAGGGAGAATTCCCCTTGTAATACCAGAACTAAGAATCAAATACAAACCGTCTTTTTAAATGGAAAGGTAAAGCGTCCTTGTTTTTCCTGTACCCTTAGAAGAAGTTGGCCCTCTTATATGGCTGTTTACCTGCTGTTGCAATAATTACAACTACTCTATATTGCTGTGAAAGGAAATCTTGTGGAATTGCTGATTCCTAGAAAGCAGCACAGTGTGAAGCCTCGTCCAGCAGGTGACAACGACTTGGTCTGATCTTTCCTCCTTTCAAGTCCAATGCTCCTATTTCCATTAAAATTGTGCAATCTGCTTCTCATTAGAGCAGGTCAAATCTCAAGCTGGAATTTAGCTTTTGCCTTCTGTTGTTAGAAGTCAAGCATTTTTAAAGGGGAAAACACTATGCTATCAGAATGAATTCCAGGGATTTTCTCAGGGAACTTTTAGGGTCAGTCTAAACAAATTGAAGAATTCTTTCAGAACTAGTGAAGTTCCTAAAATGTGGGTGAGAGAATGCAGCAACACAGAACATAACATTTTGTTTCACAGATTCACCAAGAACATTTAACTTGGAAAAGCTCAGGAGAAATGTAGTGGGTGCATGGAGTTCCCTATGGAGATTCTCCTCCAGAGATGAAAATCTGTGTCTTACCTTCCTTCCTGGGAACAGAGCATGGAGGAATTCCACTGCCTAGTGCAGGGAACAGGGTACCCAGAGAGAAATCACAGTTCTGACCCTCTGCCAACTGAGAGAAACAAGCAGAGTAAGCACTTTGATTTTCTCCATCACTTAACTTTTCTCCTATCTCAAGAGCCACTTAAAGGCAAGGGTGACACTAAAGGCAGAGCCACCAACACTTCTGAAGCCTCTACATGAAAGTATTAACTTACAGAGCATTGGCCAGGATCCTTCAGGAACAGAACTCTGCAAAATCTGTCCTCATAAACTGATGTTTATAAGGAAGGAAAACACTTGATCAATAAGCAGAGTTTCTGGTGAACTAGGTGGGAGTCCCACACAACCCTCATCTGCCACTGCTCCACATGCACATTTTACATGGAGAGAGAAGTCAGGGAGAGAAGCAGCTCCCCTTTGCCTCAGTGCTGAGGTGCAGCCCACAGTCAGTGCTGTCCTGTGTCTTCTGAGGTGATTCTGCAACCTACTCACCCCCTGGTCCTTCCCAGGGCACCCAGCCAAGAGCTCCTTGCTCTGACTCAGAGTGACTGTCAGTCCAGCAGCACAGAAAGAGAACCTCACCAGGACATTTACAGCTATTTAAATAAATAAATAAACCCAGACTGCTCAGTCTGTGTCTTACCAACATGCCTCCAAAGGGATGAGATTTAGGCATGGGTGGTCCGTTCTAGAAATGACACTTCGACACGTGGGAAATAAAACCCTTTGTATGAGATAACCAACAATCACTTCTGTGCTGCTGTGTCCCTGTGACACATAGACCAGCCCTGCAGGCGTAAAGCTGTACACAAACCCACTCCAAGCTGTTCCTTTGCCCAGCCAGGGCAGCAAGAGCCTCCAGCAGCAGAGCTGCAGAGGTTGTGTGAGGACACAAACCCTTTGGATGGCAGCACTGCCACTGCACTGGGGTCTGGGCTTGGTATGCATGGAAACAGTGACACAGATGAAAATTCCTCAAGAAATTGCAGCGTGCCACCAGCCCTGGTTAAGTGGATGATATGACACACAGACTGACACGTGGTTCAGTCCTTCCCGTTGGAGTTCAGACATTGCTGTGATAACGCTGTGAACCAAGACCAAATTAAATAGGATCTGTATCCAAATTCTGGATCCTCTCTCAGTCATGATTATTGAAGGTCAGCTGTTTCTTGCCTGACCAGAAAAGCAGAACAGTGCCTTGTGCTTAGTTTGATTCCTGTCTACATTATATCTCAGTTGAACAAAACAACTGGACAGAGGATTCCTCAAAGATCCAGTGGATGCTTGTTTCAGAAATAAATCAAAGCAGCTAGACAGGTCAATTTTTCACCCATCAGCCAAAGCCTCCTAATTTTAGCAGATTGATTTTGCACATGAAAAGACAGTTTCTGTTTCTAACAATATCTTCACAGCTAATGAAGCAGCAACAGGCAAGTGCCATACTAGACCAAAGCCCATCCTGAGTTTATCTGCACATGCAGTCAGGTCTGCTTGGTTGGAAACCTGAGAACAGCTTTGCTTGTGAGTTTTTCCAAGAACTTCTTGTTTTTGAGCTAAATAAATGTCAGACAATTAAAGACATCTTAAATGTCAGAGTCTGGGAACTGGTGTTATTGATGTGGCACTGCCCGCAGTGTGAGCAATAGGATGCAAAGGAACACGAAGTGTTTTATTACAAGAGAGCAAGGCGTGGTGGTTTACATATATATGAAGCACTAGAATATATAAATTTTAATTTATGGGTAAAATTGATTATTAGAATAGTAAAATCTGATAGGTTTTGATACAATACTGCTTAAATAGATTTAACAAATACTGCCTTGAATTCTCCACAGTAGTTTGGTTTTGCCACCTCCTTGTTTCATTATTTTCAAGCAGTCTTGAAGCCATAATTTTGTCCAGATGATTAACAGGGGATCAATAGATCTTACCTACAGCTGGCAGATCTGCTGTTTGGTATGACCAACCAATCCCACAGTGACCTTGATCAGTTTGCATCCCCCCATAAGCTGAAACTCTTTTCAGAGATGTTTGCAAGTGTTTACCAATCTATTTCCAGGAATGTGTCAATAACAGAGAAAGAAAAAACAGTGGTAATCGATTTGAGCCAAATCAATCATTATATTTTATGATTTTACAATACAATTGATGCCATTTGCTCTTTTCTTGCCTCAAGTTTATCATCAGCAGATAATTCTTTGAAATCTTTGGGAGCTTACCAGAAAACACTTAAGTTCTGTTTCTGTGGGGTTTTTTTCTACATCCTCATTTCTATGGCATAAGCTTAAGCTTTTCATTGTGAATCACTAACATTAGGCCTGTAGTAAACTTCTGAAAATGCAATTTTCATTTGGGAGAAATAACAGCCAAAAGATTTTGGTAAATAGCCTCAATAAATTCCGTAAGTACAGTAGCATTTTCATCTCAAAAGCAGAACAGCTTCTGTCTGGACCTCAGAGAAGCTGAGACTCATTTTGGCTTTTCACTTTGACACTTTAAATAAGAAGATTTCAAAGAGAGCAAGAATAAAGCAACCAGTGAGGGGGAATAAAAGGAGACTGCAGTATCTGTAAGGCAAAGTGTAAAATTGCAGTAGCAACTTGCAAATCCATTTCCCAAATGTTCAAGATGTGCTGTCCAGACAGGGAGCTACAGAGGATCTCCCCTTGCAGCCATTCTATGGATTGTGACAAGAGCCAAGAAACAGGTCAATATTCCGAGCGCTTTAAAAGTCATTTCCTTTGCAGCAGCTTCCAATGCCTTGGAAAGACAACGATGGTGCTCTAATCATGTATCTCAGTTTTACAATAGGCCTGGAATGGATGTCAAGTCAATTTAAAGGCAACATAAAACCAGATTCATATGTTACAGTAGGCTCAGCCTCCTTAATAGACTACAATGTATCTCAGCAATGCCTGGGAGCTTATTTTATTCTCTCCACGATAATTGTTTACTGAAAGAAGAGAATACACTTCACATATAAAATCGGCATTTGAAATATTTTATGAATATTTTAAAGATTGGGAAATAAATATTTTAAATAATGAATAGATAATATCCAGCTCTCTTGTCTATCAGATTTCCCCTCTGTCCAACACCCACCTGTACTGACCTAAAATGCTCTGTCTATTAACAGTGAGAGGAAAGTGCTGAAAGGCCTCAGCCATGATGGGACTGAAAATTCACTCCCCCTTCCTAAAGCTTATTTCTTTAAAAATAGAGATGGGCATAAAGCAGGGGAAGTGTTAAGAGAACTTAAAGAGTTCAGGTTGGAGTGGAAATGCCAGTCAGCCCTGGCATAGTTTGGTGGTCCCACAGGTCCCAGGGAGTGTTTCTGCTTGCACAGCCCTCTCCCCCAGCCCACAGGAACAGGGGCATGCCCAAAGCCCAGGCAGCCCCTCCCATGCCAGCCATGGACCCGCTGGAGGGTGGCCGAGCATCCTCCATCCATCCATCCATCCATCCATCCATCCATCCATCCATCCATCCATCCATCCATCCATCCATCCATCCATCCATCCACCCATCCATCCATCCATCCATTCCTCCATCCATCCATCCATCTATCCATCCATCCACCCACCCACCCATCCATCCACCTATCCATCCATCCAACCATCCATTCATCCATCCATCTATCCATCCATCCATCCTCAGGGCCAGCTGTGGCCACTCAGCTCCCTCGCCCCAGGGCCCCACGTGTAGGGGGGTTTTCCAACAGGCTCCGTGTCTGGTGCATCCAGCGTGTCTCTCGTCAGAGCCCAAGTTGTGTACATAACTCGTGCTGACCTCTTCCTTCTCCACCGAGGCCCGAGGCCCAGCCAGATATCTGTCGGGCGTCACCAGGCTGCTGATTTGACGCACTATTTTTAAATAACTCACAAATATTTAAACAACATTTCTATCAGCGTTGCATGTTTAGAAGACATCCAGGAATGTCAAGAGTACCCGAGCTGGCTGGCCCACGCTGAGCACAGCCCTGCCGAGTTATCGAGTGGCCTGTGGCTCACACCAGCTCTTGCAAAGCCCCTGGCAAGCAGCTCGGAGGCTTTCAGCACCCAGGCTGAGGTCTCGTGAGACAAGCTGGGCTCACACTGTGTGACACTGAGACACCGAGCCTTAGTTGTGGTTTAGCCATGATTTGATTTTAATAGGGATAGCCAAGAACCCAAAGTCGCTACCCAAGACATCAGTACCCAAGCTTTGGTTCTGTCATCTCTGTGGCATCTTTTGGCCACTCCCAGATCCTCTCCTGGAGGAGCTGACAGCCCCCATTCTGGCTAACACTGCTTCTGAGAAAGGCTGTGAGCTCAGGTCTGGAGACTGACTGAGCCAGCGCTCTGTCACACAGCAGTGTGAAGGCAAAAGGCAGTTGGGTCTTAGTTCTAATTTAATACACATTTAGGATGCGTGGCTGCATGTTCTGTAACATCTCTAGTCGACCACAGGGTGATCACCAGGTGATGGGTAAAGGTATCCACTATCCAGGCAGTACTGCAAACCAATTTTACATTCAGTTTTTGTTTTGGAAAAGTAGCAAATCCAGCAAATCTTGGTTTAAAGACCTTAAAGCTTTTCAATTGGTTATTTAACTGCGTGGCTGCAACAGACTTTCAAAACTCATCTGAAGATTATTTCACACATTTTGAATTTGAAGAAGATTGCTGTTAAGAATTTAAAAAAAGACATTAAACTACCCAAAGCCACTAAAACTTCACATCAAAAGATCTTGATGTGCTTTAGCTCACTTCAGGTTTCAGCAGTACTCGGTCCTCACCTAAGACTGGAGCAAAGCTTGGTGCCAGCCTACCTAAAATGGGCGTCTATGTCCATTCAGACATAATGCAACCCCTTTATTAAGCCAAACAATTTTTCCTTGGATAGCTTGGCCATGTAGACTGTTAGAGGAGTTCACAGATCACAACAGCCTGTGTTGTCTTGAGAGAGGGCTGGCAGGAATAGGAAGCGAATTGGAAACCTTCACCTTTTTAATCAATGAGGCCAATAAAGGTGGCCAAGTCAGAAGGGTAGAAAACACACGTGTGTTTCCTCTGCCTGCCAAATATCCACAACATCACTTGAGGCAAATGTCATAGGCTGGTGCAGAGTTAGATGTGGAAGGTGCAAGGTACACGTTAGCTACCTAAGTAAGGTAGCATTCAAGTATACATTTTCTTTGTAAAAGGCTTTAGAAAGACCAAGGGAAAAGCACATTATCCTGTCAATACTAGGATGTCAGCATATGGAAGCATCTTGTAGGTTGTGCACTAGAGAAAAACAGTTTCTTACTTTCTGCAAAATATCTTGGCCTAATATTTGGGATAATGCAAGTCTTTGACATTTTTCTCAGTAAGATCTAAAGCTGTCTTGCAGAGAGGATACCATCTCTGTGTCTACCACTGGCAGTGAAGGAAAAGGCTGCCTGATTCTAAATGCCCTTTCCAACATGCTGCCACGACGTACAAAGTAGGAACCCAGATCTCAGCCAAGGCCAGAGGTTAGATGTGCAGATGTGCCCCTTTCTGTAGGTGTAAACCTGCTGAGAATGAATGGGTAGGTGTGTACTGCACTTCATGTGTTTAAGGACATTTACCTTTGCCTACAAAGCACAGCCACATATTTCTGTGACAGGAGGATTTGCCTTGTCTCCCCGCATTTAAGAGTAACTCTTGCTGCCAGGTTCCAGCTGGACACAGGAATGCTGTGCAGTTTCTAGCTGTGGCATTCAGATAGTCCTTACTTCTGATACCAGGGAGTGAGGGAGTGTCTGGGCTGATAGGCCCTGATGGGTTGGTTTATATCAGTATCACTTACTCAACTTCACTATAACTTTTTGCTGTGCTGGTATAGGAGGCAATATAGAAATACAAATATTCATGCAGTCTCTCTTTTCTCCTTTCCAGAAATGGCCCACTTCATCTTTAAGAAAAAAAAAAAACAGCAAAAAGAAAAAAATAAAAAGGACATGCTCCATTGCAACATCAAGCCAGCGTAAGCAGTGACAGGACACACATGAAATAGTTTACCATTAATGGCTCCAATAGAAATCCTTCTGGATGATCTGTGGAAGCCCTGCAATCAGAAATAGTCTAAGCTCTGCTCAGCCCCATTTCAAAATTATGATTCTTTGATGAGAGGGGAGTTGCCCTCACTTGTACCATCAAATTTAGAAATCCATTTAAGTCCTTTTGATGTTATTTGAATTATCACTTCTGAAAGGTTATAAAAAAATGCTGCTAAGCCACATTTGGTTTTTTTCTGTGATGTTTGGAAAGTGTAAACACTTAAATCATCAACCAAGTGCATATCATTCATATTCACCATACCTTTTAAAAGCATACTTAGCATACCGCTGAGAAAGATTACTCTGCTGACAGAAATCAAGTGTCTGGATTAATTTAAAGGAGTGCATTTCACAATCCATCATTCCAGAACAGGAGAACAAGGAACTGCTCAGTTAAATTAAATGGTGAGCTACTCTGGAACAAATTAAAGGAAATTCATCTCTGCACTGTGTCTAGTCCAGACGTGTAATTCGGGGCTCATGCTATTAAAAGCTGAACAGTCTAGCTGGGTTTCATAAAGACTGAATCATTTTACAACTAATATTTATTTGCACTCTCGCTCAACATGAGAAGCAGCAGGACTTACGGCTTGTGAGATGAGCTGGCAGTTTCAGGCCAGCACTCTTCAAGGACTTTTTGAAGGAGAACAGGTGTGGGAAACCAGCCTGGGAATGGTGGGGCAGAGGCAAAGCCCTCCTGAGCCAAGTGGTCAGCAAACAGAGAGGATGCTCCCTGCTTCTGCTGCGGTGTGTTTGAACCAGCAGCAGGGCCTTCCAACAGCAGGACCTTCTCCCATTCTGGGCTGCCCCCCCGAGGAAAGGATTTTACTCAACCCAACATGCAGACATGGTCAGGCTCAGCAGAAGAGATGATCTCCTGAGGAGACTTTGCAAACAGTAAGGGAATGAAGAACCTCAATAGAAGAGTGTCGTAAGGAACATACATCTGTGTATGAACTGGATCTAGCTTTGGATTTAGCTGTCCATTTGGACCAGAGCTCAAAGGAAACTTGCAGGAGAGCCAGCAAGGTTGGTCTGGCTTCTCTCCCTGCAGACTGAGGTTGTGTGACTCTTCTCCACAGAAATGCATGCCTAAGGGTAGGTGTGCTTGGGAGAGGCTGTGTCTCCGAGCTGAGAAGTCAGGCTGTGAGTCAGACCTCCTACAGCCTTGCAACCATGAAGTAAGAGCCACAAGCTATGACCTGAAGCTTGTCCTGGTACTGCCATTAGCAAACGTGCCAAGAGGATTTCATCTCTGGCAGCAATAGCTTATTCCTCTCTCTGTGTCCAACCTGATGTGGTTAGCCCTAGCTCATAAATCTCACATTATAATCTGCTTGAGAGTTAATATTTCCATAAATTCTGATTTCCAGAGTGCTGTGCTTCTCCACAGCAGAAGAGGAGTCTCAGCTCCCCAGGTCCTACCTGCACACTCCAGAAAGGACCAAAATACAGGGGAAGGTGTTTCTCTGAAGAGCTTTGCTGAATAGGAGAAGTCAGAGCAAGAGAGGAGATATGCACAAGGTCACAGAGTGGATGAACAAATGGGCAAAGTCAAAGACAAACCCCTTTCAGGACCTCTCCCTTCAGGCCAGCCTGCTGCCACACACTGCCTTTTCTGAAATCACAAAAACCCAGCATGGGAGATCATTTCCATCATCTTGGTGTGATTAATCCTTATCTACTGTAACTGCTGAAATACCAACCATTTGTTTTTATACATTGGGCAAAACACCTTTCCCTTTTATTGCCTTGGCTAAAATCAGGCCAATTTTTCAGGCTGATTGGGTGTTTGGCAGTAATGCACCTAAATGGCCCTGCTGCTGTAGGATGGCTGAGCTTTGGCACAGGGAGATTTATAGCAGTGAGCCCCAGGTAAGGATGCTCCATTTTCCTGCAGACTGATTAGTACTGTCTATTCCAGTGATTTAAGTGTTTTTTCAGAGAACACATTTGAAGAGCTGAAATGGATACACACTGTCAGCTCCTGGCAGTTTAAGTGCAAACAGCTGCCCTGAAAGCTCTGTGCAGCACCACAAAGAGATGAGCCTCTATGAAAGCTAGTCAATCAAAGAAGATAAATCTTTGTGTCAGTTCCAATTATTGAGATACTCCAGTTAACTGAGGGAATCACAGACATTAGACTGGCTTTAAATGCCCACGTGGTTGGGACTGTACCATTGCTCCTGGGAGGCAATTTCACTGTCTGACAGATCAAGAGGCTTTTCTCAGCTAGTTAATTCCAATTAAGTTTTTCCTCTCAATTTCATCCTTCTATCCATTATCCTCTGTCAGGTACCCTTCACAATTCCTTTCCTGCCGTGTCGCTCATGCCAAGAGTCCTGGAAATGGTGACATTATTACAAGTACCTGGTGATGACACCCATGGGGCCTCCCAGTGCTATAGCCTCAGAGCAAAGGTGGTTTCTGTCTTAAAGAGCTTCTTCCAGCTGCCACAGCCTTCAAATAAAGCTCTACACTTTAAATCAGGTATGCCAGGAACCTCCACTCCTTGCGCTTTGCCTCTTGTCCTCTGCTAACTTTGTTCCTTCTGGCTCCCCTGACTTCAGACAGCAATCAAAGTGTAAAGGAGAAGTATTTGGGTGGTGTAACTCTAGAAAAGAGCTGCTGCTGCAGAATTACCTCCTCATATTTTACTAGAAGTCCACAAGCCCCAATGGAAGACATTGTGAGAATAGATGACACAACACAAAATGTTATACTGCTGTGTCATGAACTTGATAAAGCAAAATTGCATTAAATAATTAATTTCCTTGCTCCTCCAAAAAGTAATAGGAATGGCTGCACATTGCAAGTGGTTGGGATTCATTGGTGTCTTATCTCTGATATCAAAATGGGCTGGTCACACAGCTCCTCAGCTCCCTTTCCCTCAGCCACTTTGCTGTCTCTCTCACACACTCGGGAAGACAAATGGAATTAAACAATCTGTAAACATATTCCTCCAACTCAGGAAGGTCAAGGGGTTTGCAAGTTTATTTCAAGAAACAAGAGGAATGCAGCCCTTTATTCAACACAGCAGCGAGCATCAAAGGATGGCAAGCTCCTCCAAGGAAGCAGGTCCCCTTACCAGAGGGCAGAGGTCCCAGGGATAAAGTGTGTGCACGGTCAGGTCAGGGTTGGAGCTCCAGCCTGGATTTACACCAGTGTAAAGGAAAGCACTACCCAGCCCAGTATTTACGTTATTCAGGCCAAGGAAAAAATGTAGTGGCAGCTGTGAACAGTTTAAATATCCAAACCCTGATGGGAGGACCTTCATGCAAGGGTTTGGTTTGTTGTTGCAGCTGACTCTCTGCATCTCCTTTATCTTTCTTCTTTTTTTTTTTTTTTTTCCTCCTTTCAGAGTTGTTTGACCTTAAATGCAAAAGGATAACGTGGGTCAGGAGGAGTGTTTATTATGTATGAGTTATTTTTCTTTCATGTTAGCAAAATCCTTTTGTAAAAGTTGGCAGAAGTTCCTGTTACAGCTAAATTTTGGACCCATGGGTGATCTGGAATTTAACATTATTTATGTCTCAGTATAAAAAAAGCAGTGGAAAGGAAGCAAATTCAAAGAAAATAATCAGAGCCCAGCTGAGGTCGGTAGCTTTACTTATTTAAACCATTCAAGTCTAGCACTGCCCTCGCCTTCAGTGATGTCGGGTAACTGTTTCAGGGGTTTGAGGCTTGCTGTGCAGAGGCTGGAGTATTTGTAGCAATCACACTGTTTCAGTGTTGCTTCACAGGCAAGGAGAATGCAGCACTTTACAGAGTCAAAGTGCTCAGTTGCACAGCAGAGCTCTTGTGTACAGGGGTGCTGACACCACCTGCCCTCAACACCATCAGCACTGGTGGCAGTGCAGAGGTGTTGCTGTTTAAATCCTCTGCACTACAGATACAAGAGGAACACCAAGTGGGGAGCCAGTCCTGCTGCTGCCATCACTGAGGGCCCACTCCAACCTCCTGTCCCCCAGTCCCTGGATTTTCCTTGGGTTGGGGTGACAGACAGCTGGATCCTGCAATCTTCACTCTGCCTGGAATGTGACTCCTCAGCAATTCACCCCTTGGCTGCAAAGAGCTGTTTGTATCCTAGGAGTAACTGCTGAGCATGAACAAGAGCTGAAGTTCAGCCCTAGACTGCCAGTGCTGTCCAGGCTGGGGTCATTGCAGGGAAGATCATTCCTGAAGGGTGGGGTTGCAAGGAACATTTTTAGGAAAGGGTTATTTTTGTGTGCTTATTCCCAGAATGGTCCCAGGGTAAACCCATGCTGGCTGTTTTTCCAAGCTTCATTTACTCTCAATCAACATGCACAGAAAAGCGAGGCAGAAGTTCTTAAAATATTCAGAAAACAAGATTGCTTCTTGTCCACGCCGTTTCACAGCAATCTTCAACAAAGTTAAAGGAAAAAAACCCACGATTACTCCTTATACAAACATGCACAAGAGAAAACACTCTCAAAAACCTTTCACCATCACAGTCAGAGGTCAACCCCAGTGACAGGGGATAAGCTCTGTCCTTGCTTATTCCTTTGCCACTCGTTCCTCCAGCAGACCTCTCTTCAAACAGACATCATTCCCTGATTCCACAGCTCTCTCCTCCAATGCACAGAACACACAGGGTACTAGAGGGTACTAAAAAGCACCACCCGAAATTGTCCCCAGGTATCTGGGGGCTGCTGGTATTACTCAGCTTGTGGTTGAGGAGAGCTGTCTAAGTTTTGAGGAGGAACACCTTTAAATGCACAGCAGTTTTCACTTTGAGTCGTCCTCCCCCTCCAGCAGGAGCAGACATTAAATATGTGCATACTTAACGCTCTGCAAGCTCCACAGCCATCAGGCTGGATCAGCAAGGGGAACTTGCCTGAGTAATTCAGGTGTCTGTGGAATGTCAGACCCTGCAGGTACAGCTAGGGTGACATTTTCAAAAGTATCTACATTTCTTAGACTCTTCAAGCTCCATTGAAACTTGCTTGAGGTGAATTTGAATGGAACTTAGGCCTCCAGAACTCTTTTGTATTTTAAGTTCGCTTCTATCTTTAAATTTTGCAATAAATAACGAGCAGACTCTGCTTGGAAAGTTGGGAGCAGAGCAGGAGCTTGGCTAGCATGATCATGAGCACAAATGAGCACAATTCCTTTGAATATTGAAAGTATATTTAATGTGGTGCCCAAGGTCACACAGCAAATCAATGGGCAAAACTGAATCAAAGCCCTGAGGGCATATTACTTACAATCAGATGCAGGAGGAACTGAGTAACTGCACAGACTTAAAAGCAGCATTACATCAACTTAACACATGACTAGAAAGGGGCTTGGGGAGGTTCAGTGATTTCCTGCAGGGGAGAGAGAATCAACAGCACGGCTGACATCAGATTTGAACAGCTAATATCATTGCACAGGTAACCTGGCACTGGGAACTCTGCTGCTATTTGCACTCTATAAAACTTCTGATTTTAGTACCACAGTTTTCTGTATCCACTGCTAGAAATACTAAGAGTGCCCTCCTTGAAGGACAAATCTTGTAGACTATTGGCACTATGTTGGGAGAACCCAGGATGAAAGACACCCAGTGACTTGGCTGTGATACCTGGCACAACACTGTATGCATGTCCCTGTGCCTGGCAGTGAGAACACGACCCTTGGCTGCTGAGTTTCTACACGAGCTGCTGGACCAGCAGCTTGGTTACCAGCCCTACCTGGCAGCCACTTGCCTCTCATTTCATCTGTCAAAATTATATTTATGCCTGTGCAGTATTTCCTGTTTCCTAATTTGGATGGTTCCCTCAGTCATTTTTCCACTAAAATGCTCAAGCATTTTTTGAAAATATCTAAACAGGAAGAGACCTGACCTCTCCTCCCTGAACATCGTGTGCTCCCTTCTCCTGGCAGCAGTAGATCCCTCCTGTGCCAGCGGCGACTCCAGGACGAGCTGAGGGTGGATCCCATACCTTGGGAGTGCACATGGGCTCTGCCTGTGTGTGCTGAAGAGGGCATGGGTTGTCTTGAAGTGCTCAGCAGTCTTGGGATCCCAGTCAGAGTCCTTGCTCTTCACACCCCCTCATTCCAGCTCACTGCCCTGCCTGAGCATGTGGATGGATCCCAGGTTCTATCTTGCTGATCGTGGAGATCTCCATCGAGGGAAAAATGCTCACTGATTCAACTGGCCTGATGTTGACCCAGACAATTCAGGCAGCTCCTCTCCTGTGCACTTTCACTGGGCACAGAATGGTTTCGGGGGTTGTTCCCCCTTGGAACAACCGAGGGGACATCCATCATCACTGCCTCCTCATCTGGGAAGGGGCAGCCCCTGAAGCAGAGCCATCACAATCCCTGCCATCCAACTGCTTACAGCAAAGGTCCCAAGGAGGAATTTTTCTTTCCCTGAGCTGGACAAGCTCTACACCCCAGGAGCCTGGCCTGTGCTTGCAGTCCCTTGCTGTTGAGGCTGGATGCAGCAGGCACAGGAGCCCTGTTAGCTGTGCATTCACCCAGCCCAGCCCCAGCCCCACTGCAGGACCCACAGATACTTGTGGGGTGCCAGGCTGGGGGGCCCAAGGGCACTGCCCACCTTGCAGCTCCAGCTCCTCTCCTCAAAAGTGCAGTGCTGCCCTCAACAGACATCATACACATTTTATAGACAAACTCCCTCGACTGTGGCTTTGAAGCATTGGCAGTCTGGGCAGCTCTGAAGCAGAGCCTGGAGGCACCTTCCTCACTGCTTGTGGTGCAGACTCCCCTGGCACCAGCAGATCCCAGCTCAGGGCACTGTGCTCAGCCACGGGGAATGCAGCACAAATTTGTGCTGTGTTCCCAGCTGACATGGGAGCAGAATAAATGGGGAAAAGTTGTTTCTGCCTTCAGGAGGTGAAGAAGTGAATGTGCTGCTCCTCCAGGAGTATCCACATAGCCCTGGGGAAGGAATGAAGCAGTGCTGGAGTCTCTGTCAAACGCTCTGGCTGTGGAACATGAGGTACCTGCCCTGTATTCCTACTGCTGGATCTTCCCCAGAGCTGAGCTAACAGCCACACAGTTTTTCAGCCTTCCCTGGACTTTCTCTGGGGATGTTTAATGCCCAGGCTCCAAATCCAGCTCTTCGGCTGGTGCAAATCAAAACCTGACACACCCGAGGGTGAGAGAACAGAACAGGAATGAAAAAATCCCAGCAAGTGTAAGGAAACTCAGGGCCCTGCAAGTGTCTGTGCCCATGGATTGTTCCTGCAGAGCTCTTGGGCAGCTGCCTCCCAGCCCACTCTTATCTGCACTCTCTTCCAGAAGCCCTCGTGTCCGGAGATCACATTCAATATATACAGTGGTACATATTTAACATACTAGTGTGGGGCCTTGCAGCAGTTTGGTCATGCTGCAGAATTAATCTGAGATAACTGCAGAAAATTAGATTTATGTTAATTTTTTTAATGTTGGGGTTTTTCTTCAAAGGGTTGCTGGATAGTCCCAGCACTACCCTACAGCAGTGAATCTGTTAGACAAATCCACCCTCCCATGCCACCCGTACCTCCAGGAAGGTGAAGGTTCCTTCCTCACACTCTGGGGCTTGTGCAGGTGGCCTTACCTGGCACCAGCTGCTTGAAGCAAGAGCCAGGTTGTGGCACTGCTTTTATGGAATGTTGGGAGGCTGCACCATTTCCCCAGAGCTGAAACTGGGCTACAGCCCCCACCACCTAGGGTGGCCCTAGCCAGTAAACCCTTCTTCTTTGAGGAGCACCCAGCTCTGTTCAAGCACCTTTAGCTGTGATATCTATTGCAGGTGGGTAGGAATGACAGGGAGACTCAGCTCCTTCTCTAAGGAGAAAGCAGCACAGTGAGTGTTTTGGGAGACTCTTAATATTAAGGCAGAGTCACTGACTGTGACTGAGTAAGATTTGTAGATATTCTGGGCTGGTGCCAAGGGAGATGGGGAAAGGCAATCCTAGACAAAGCAAAACAATAATGTGTTATTGGTCAGGAAGATTCATGTGGTGAAAATTAATAGCAGCGGGTGGCTTGCAGCGATACCCCATCCATCTTGTCTGTGGCAGAGAGAACACACTCCTCAGTGTACGGGCAGCTCGATGTCAGCCAGCCAGGTCACAGGCTGTAATTTACATTTCTCCAAGTTCTGGGGGTACAGGCAGTGGCTTCTCTCCCTGCACATTCAGGGCACAAGCTCTGCCTCCCCATGCCACATGCTTGTGTCTACCCAACATCCCTGTATCCAAGGAGGGAGCAGCACTCCAGGCTGGACCAGTGTCCACTGTCCAGAGCACAAGATCCCCATTCAGGTGGGGCATATCCTGGTCTCAAGATGAGCAATGTCACTGAACACAAGGAAAGAATCTCACTGTCCATCCCAGGTAACACCTGGCAGTGTCATTTGTTCAGCCATGCTCGTTTTTGGTGGTCAGTGAAGGCAGCAGAGTGATGGCATCATTAATCCAACAGCTACTCTTCACCAAGAACTGCCTGGGTGCAGGGGGTGGTGTGGCCTCACCAGTCTGGGTCTGTACATAAATCACTTTGACCAGGAGGTTATAAATCTGTCATTCCTTCAGTTATTTAGCCAATGCATCACGCTCCAATCTACTCCTAGTCTTCTAACAATATACAATATACTATTTTTACAAAGCTGTAACAAGTTCAGAAGGCGACTTGCCTATCTCATCACCAGCCTGCCCACAGCTGACTGCGTGCATATTCTAGCACTGCCCAGCACAATGCTCAATGGAAAAGCATGCAAAATTAATGCTCCCTGTGCTGCTGAGCTGATTAAAAGATTCAGCTTGGATGGGAGAGGAAGTGCAGGGTCCGGCACGGTTTCCTGTGCAGCTATAAATAGCCATTTGGGATGGTTTAGGCAGAGGTCAGCTCCAGACAGCTGTGCGAGCTGCTCCCTGCTCACCTCGTGCCGGTGGGAATGGGGTTGATGGCAAAACATGTGCCCCTTGGAGCGAGAGCTTTGTAGCACACACATTATGTCACTCCTGCCAAAGTACCTGCTGCTAAGGGGGGTTTGACATTTGCTGCAGTGGGAGCAGGACCACTGGATACCTGCCATGGGGCTCACCCCCCTGGGCTGGCACCAGGTGAACCTCTCCTGTCACCTGTTGGTCTCTCAGACTTTACTGAATGACACAGGAAAGCCAAAAATGCTTCCAAGCTGCTCTAAAAGACAATAACAGACATAACGATGCTATTTGTGTGCTTCAGCTCAGCACAGGGACTTTAGGGAGCAGTTTTGCTCTGGTCTTGATGGGTTGGTTGGGGGGTCCTCCGTGCAAGTGGCACTGCTGGTCCCTGCAAACCCAGGCACACTGTGACATCTAGTGGCAAGTTACCCCAGAGCCCAGGGAAAGCTGTGTCTGACAGGCCCTTCCCACAGCTCCTGGACAGCCCGCCCAGGTGTGTCTGCTCTATTGCATGCTCTCCAGGTGCCTCTGTATGCATAAATATGTATTTATATGTAACAGTGAGAATGACAGCTGATGTTAATTAGGCCAAGGTGTGCTGGTGACAGAAACAGTATATCCCCTTCAGCAGACAGCTCTCATCTTCCTTGCTTTAGGCAGGACAGACGCTGGATGGGTCCTGTCCTCTTCTCATCCCAGGTATCCACTGGGTGAACTGCTCTGCCAGCATCACCTCCAGAGCCACAGCTGAAGCTACCCTATGGCATAGGAGTTAGATGGGGTCAGATATTAGCTTGGCCATATTTTCACCTGTGTCCCCCAGCAGTGACCAGTGCTGGTGCCAGACCAGCTGAGGTGGCCTTGCCAACATTTCCCAGACGCCAGGGGCACACAGCCTTTGTACAGCCAGAGAGGTGGGGCAGCAGCCACAGCACCATGTACCCTTATTGCACATTCACCTCCACCTCCTCCCCATCGTTTAGCAAGGTTTATTTAATATTTCACCATTTTTTTTCAGACTGTTTGATTTCATGCACCACCATCAGTGGCATATTCCATATTAGCCTGAATAATGATACAGGAATTAAATCAATAGGCTTTTTCTAACAAATAGAAAACCCCCATCATGCACGTCTGGGCAGTGTGAGTCAGGGATGTCATCTGATTACTTGGCTGCTTTGTGAAAGAAGGGGGGAAGGAACAGATACTAAATATGAGGAGTAAAACTGAGAAAAAAAGGGCAAATTTCAAGAGGGTGTTCTTGATCCTCACTCAGAAATGTGCAGGACAGTGAGACACTGCTGTGCAGCACATGAGCACCAGCCTCTTCACACATGTGCCCTCTGTGAACCCATCACAAACCTGTCCCCTACAAACACCCCACTCCTGGAGGATGATGGAAATACCAGCAAGGTGCAGTGTCAGAGCCCTGGGAAGCTGACACCAGAGTGGGCAGCACCAATCCTGCTTCAGGTGATTAAGGTCTCTGAACCAGACAGAGACCCACAAGTGGTGCCCAGGCTCCAAGTACCAGAAGATGGCAGGCAGCACAGTAAAACCTGAACTGTCAGCAGGGCCTCTCCTTTGTAATTTGTCTTTCATAAAGCTTTGTTTAATGCATAAGTGGTTACTTATTCTATATGATTTATTCACCAGAGAAGCCAAGTTCCCTTCCCACACAAGCATTCCTTCCAACAGCTCCAGGTCCTGCCTTTTCCCAGGAGTATTGAGGGAGCAGGATGAGGAGGAGGAGGGATGGGTACAGCAGGCATTGCATGTGCTCAGACCCTGTTGCACAAGGCTCACTGGACCAGTTTTTGGCAGGTGTCAGATCTTTTGGAGTGCCAGATTTTTGGCAGGTGTCAGGTAATGTTAACCCCAGAAGTGTTCCTAACTGGTGAACTTCAGAAGCTGAAACAGCAAATTTATACCAAACAGAACAGCAATTTGCACAAAACCACTTCCAGAACCACCTCCCCAGTTCTCAATAGCTCTCTGACCACAGGGTGAATGCTGGGGACAGAGGGTAGCCCTGCTCAGAGCCAGAAGTGCTGACCCAGAAGCCCCATGACTGCTTGGGGTCATCTGCAGCATCCCAGCAGTGTCCCCACCATTGCACCCCACCAAAGGTGCCCCTGCTGCCCACCTCAGGCAGGGTTTCTGCTGGGCACCCTCCTGGCTTTGCCAGCAGCTCTCACCAGGGAATGCAGTGCACAGGAGAGCAGGAGGATGGTGGCTCCTCCCTGCTCGGTGTCCCTGTGGCACAGCAGCCACGGGCAAGGAGGGTCCTTCCCTGGGGCTGGGCATGGCATGGCCAGTGGCTCAGCCCCTCCTGCCCTCCAGCCAGAACTCCTCTGGGTCATTTCCTGGAGCATTTATTGTACCAGCACTCCATGTTTTACGGAATACCCAGCAATGCAACTCATTCTTGTCTTATGACTCTCAGTTTATGTCAAGTTATTAGTTCCTGAAACACAAATAATTTTCTACCTTAAGAAATTTCACCTTTTCCACCACCTGGAGGACCTGAGTGTACCAACAGATGGATGCTCAGCCCTGGCCTCAAATGCAGCAAACTAATTGTGTTTCTTCTCAGTTCTCATGCTCGGCACATTGCCAGGGTGACGCAGAGCAATGAGAAACAAATTGACTCGAAACTTGGCTGGAGAGCATCAGCAAACAGAGGGCTGAAAACTCAGCTTGATTTATTTTATAGAGAGGCAAAGGACAAGAAATGCAATGCTATTCCCAGTTGTGGTCCTGGCAAAGAGTCCTCCAAGCCCATGTGAGAGCAGAGCTGACAGCAAGGCTGGGCAGCCACGGCCCCGATGTCCGTCTGTCAGGGGGAGGGTGGCTGGGGAGGGACAACATGACACTAATTCCTTTTCTGAAAACTGCAACACTTCCCTCTCCTGCCCTGAGAATACAAAGTGTTGTACATGAAGCAATAAAATAAAGGCCGCCATCTGACACACAGATGCCTAATACCCTCCTACAGAGCTGTCGCAGTCGCTGTAGGATTTTTTCGGCATTACAAAGCAAGCCTTGGGCAAAGGCGAGAGCTGGAGCTGGCCCAGCTGATGGCAGGAGCAATGCCAGGACTGCCCCTGTGTGGGGCACCAGCTCCCAAAGGCTGGGGGTGCTGTCAGGGGCTCCAGCCCTGCCAGAGGACCTGGGCACAGCAGGAGTGAGGCAAGAAAGCAACTGGGGTGTTGAACCAGCTGAGACAACAACCACCCTGGGGAACAGGGGCAGGACCTGGGAGCACAGCTGAGCATGGGGGCCCGAGCAACATCCACTGCCCCTCTCCAGCCCCTGCCCTTGCTGGGTGCCAGGCAGCCACCCACTTCTGCAGGCTCAGGGCACCCGCCCCAAAGGTCCCCTCTCGCCTTCATTCCTCCCAGAAAACAGATCCCTTTTCAGGACGAGGCACTGTTGCTCAGGGTGACTTCTCCTCCACACAGACAGACGTTTTCCCACAGGGCTGACACTTTGTCACTGCTTTCCCAGCTCTGCCACCCCACTCAGTCCCCGTGGGAAAGCCTTCCCCTGCCCCTGCTGTGCACACACCACAGGAATGGGACTCCCGTGGGAGCGCTGAGGGTCCTGGCAATCCCTGGAGGCAGCTGGGCTGGAGCCAGTTGGGTGGCAGCAATATGGGGGGCTATTCCCCTCAAAAGGAGAAACCTTTGCCAGACAAGCACCTTCTGCCGTGCCCTGCGGGGACAGCTGTGCTGTACCACTGAGTGCCTGCCCACTGTGGGACTTGCAGCTGCTGAAGTGTTAGATCAAAGAATTTCTAATAACTGCTTTTTTTTCCTAAGTACTAAACAAAATCTGTCACTGCAACTCTTTCTGTTTTCTGTTAAATGAGCCCAAATAGAAGCAGCACATCCCAGGAGGGAACAGCCAGACCCACACCTTTGCTGTTCCATCTCCCAAAACAGTTCATGCCTCATTTTCTGGTTCATAGCATTATAGCTTAATTTCTAGTTTAAAAACCTTAAAGAAATAGAGTATCCAAGGAAAGAAAATAAACCTCCTCCTACCTTCCATGGGGAGAGTGAACTGCAGCAGATCACTGCCCTGTGCAGAAGTTATTCCTGTGTCCCTGCAAGCGAGCAAGTCCTGCCTGGGGCAACTGAACTCCAACCCCATCTGCTCGGCTTTAAGCAGGACGGCCAAGATCCCACCCAGGACGGGGTGGAGAATCCTCCCTGGGAAAGAGCAGCTCGGTCACAGCTCCCTCCAGCCGCTCTGCACATCTCGGCGGGGCTCTGACAGGCCGTTTCCTTTCTCTCCCCCTCGGCATTCAGCAGCAGCCCCTTCCACTGCCATCTCACATCAGCATCTGCGGCTGAGTTTGCGACAGGGGTTGCGTTTGGCAGTGCCAAAGGTGCAGGTGGCATGGGTCCCAGCAGGGAACACTGGCAGGATAAGTACAGGACACGATCAGCTCAGACCAGCTGCAGGATGGAGACGAATGGGACATGCTGAGGTACTCGAAGCACTACGGTTACATCAGTGAGAAATCCTTGATGAACTGGAGCACGGCCCAGCAGAGTGAGCTCAGTGCAGAGCAGGCTGCTGAGTGCTGCAGTGAGGACACCATCCTGACACTCTGCTCCAGCTCTGCCAGAGGCGATGGGAAAAGCATGCCATATTCAGTGCTTTTACACCAAAACTCTTATGTACTGAAAGTCTTTTACACAGCAAAGGTTATTTTCTTTAAAACAACCTCTCCGTGGAATCTGTTCTGTCTGGAGAAGAGGCAGCAGATCGCTGTTGGAATTTCCCTCTCAGTGAGGTGGCCACTGTCACACCAGGCATGACTGAATGGCTGCAGCACCCACCTTCATGCCAGCTCACCTGAGTGCTGTGTGGTTTGAGGCTCCCTTGGGGTTTCAGGCAGAGGATGTTAGTGGCATCTTTGGGCTTTAATGTGTTTATTGCCTGTTATGTGCAGCTCTGGATCTGTTCCCTCTTCATCTGAGACTGAACTGACCACACCAGGCACTCCCACAGACCTGGGAGAGCAGCCAAGCCCTGACTCTCATAGGGGACATTTAAATTTAGAGTACAGTGGAAAGGTAGAGGAAGCAAGGTAGGGGACAACAGCAGAGACCACAGCCATCATCGCTATGAGAGCAGTGCCGACCCCTGGCATCTGCTTTCAGCTGCTCAGAGCACACAGTGGGTGCCTGAGCTCAGCGCTGATTAACTCTGTGCCACACTGTCTCACACTGGGTAACAAGGTTAAAGCACTGACGAAGGAAAATCCAAAAATATTGCAGGTCCTAATGCCTACCAGACATATTTAGCAAACTGAAATACCTCCTGGTGAGGTTTCTGCTTGGAATATGTTTCTGTGTCAGTTGTGCAGGGAGACATCCAAACTCAGGTCCTGGTCACTCTGACTGGGATATGGCTGAGATAGTCACATACTTTAATGAGGTGTGGGGAGTAGAGAAATTAGCTTTTGATGCCTTCTGGAACAGGATGTCTGAAGGAATAGTCTTTCCTAACTTCCTTTCCCAAAGGAAATGGAGACACAAACCTCACACAGGGCACCCTCAGAAAAGGGGTTACCCAGTAGACAGTGTTACCCCAGCTGACTGGGGTGGCAGTGCCTGGAGAGGCCAGAGCTCTGCAGGATATTGCAGCACCAGACCCAGTACATGCAGTGATACAGCAAAGAGGAGCACAAAGGCCTAGGGCTTTCCAAGTCACATCTCCCCCACTCTCACACCATGAGCCCTAATCCAAGGAGACCTGGCACCCCTGGCTCTCTGGGGCAGCAGCACACTGTGGCTGATGTGCTGTCTCTGCTCCAGCCAGCCCCCACGTGTGCAGGGCTGGAGGGATCCATCCCATGGCTCTGTGCCTCCATGTGACGCCTGCTCCCCGGAGGCTGCCTGACCCCAGCTTCCTTCCCAGCCTCTCTGAACTCCCTGGCCCTCAGAGGAGCAGCACCACGGTATTTTTAGCCTGTTTACAAAGACAGAGCAGTACATTTGTGTGCAGCTTGCAGTGAGCGAGCATAAGCCGCATAGTGAGCGGGTCAGCCAGCAGCCAGCTGGGCAGTAACATGGAGCTGGTCTGCCAGGGCAGATGGTGGCATCTGAGATGGAAAGAGAACCAGAAAAGGCAGCAGGAAAACATGATCAATTTGTTTTTCCTTTAATTAGCATTTAATAAATTTCCTGTAATAAAAATTTTATAAATTTCAAAGCCTTTCCTCTGGGGCTCCTCCAAGTGCTGAGAGTTCCAGCATCCCCTCAACTGGCAACCCAGTGTGGGAGCACTACAGGCTCCTGCTGCTCATCTCTGTCATTGCTGGAGACCATGAGGTCAGAAGGAACCACAGGGATCCAGCAGCTGGGTCTTTTACATGTTCTCCAGTGGAAACATTATCCATCTTTTCCATTTCTTTCCCAAACTGTGGTGTCTGGCACAGCAGCCCAAGAGTAATGACATCAGTTGTCAAAGAAGTAGCCAATCTTCTTCAGCTCCTCCATGAGATGATCTCCATGGGTTTTTTAAATAGCTGTAGCTTGGGTTTTTAAGCACCACCTAAATAGTGTCACTGGGCAGGGAGAGGCTGAGTTCAAGCAGAAGGATGCACTCCTTCATAGGGAACCATTGAAAGAGTTTCTGTTTGTTAAGTTGTGATTTTTGAAAGTAAAAAATATTTTGATATGCTGTTTCTCTCAAGGTCTGTGTGAACATGTGCATATGTATTTTCCAATTAACATCAGGACTACTATTTTACAACTTTATTCTGAGAAACAGAACTGCAATAAAGAGTCCTGACATCTGATCTTCATGATGTTCTCCTGCACCAGGAGTAGAACTTTCCTGACACCCAGGTGCAGAGGGATAACACAAACCTTCCCAAGACAGCAGTGCCTGAGCAATGACCTCCCTGAAAGGCTCCCTGGTGGTGCTGAGCCTTATTCATGCTGGCTGGAAGAGCTGTAATTCAAGTTCTGGCTCCTGTTTTACAGAAAAAAGAGACCATCCACCTGGCAGAGTGTGTGTCACTCTGCTCCTTAGTAACAGGCAAACTCGACACTCCTCCTGGCAAACACATCCTGTACCAACATGTGATGAAGCCCCTCTGCTTCCAGTGGACTGTGGTGCTGGTTCAGTGTGCTGGACTCCACAATTGCCAGCAGTGACTGGATTTGGTGCTGCCCTTCAGCCCCCAAATCACAAACACCATGGTGCTCCAATGCCAGAGGCATGACCGGCCCACTCAAATTAAAGTTAGGATTTTCAAAGCAGTTTGAGGACCTTGGAGATCCCCAAATCATAGTTCTTGCACATAAATGCAACTCCCAATGTCCTGTTCCTCCAGTGAAAGTCCCCAGTTAATCTAATAGCCTCTTTGCTTCATCCTAGGGGAGGAGAGGATTGTGCCTCATTAGAAGCATCAATGAACTTGTGAGCTGAAAGGTACCCTCAGCCCAAAGAGTACATTGGTTCTTGTTTTGAAAGAGGAACAGGGATGTTTACAATAGCAGTCCAGCCCCTTGGCACCTCTGAAAGGTCTGCTTCTAACAAGCAAAGTGCCTGTGGACTCTTGACTCATTTTGAACACTTTCTCAGGGCTGGAGAGAGGGACACCCCGCTGGCCAGAGATCGGCGAGTCAAAATGCTGCTGCAAAACCTCCTGTCTCTGTGAGATGAACACAAACCCCAGGTGGAAAGAGCTATGTGCACCCCACCGAGCATTTTAAAAGAAAAAGAGGTTAGAAAGCAATTTTCAGTAACTAGAGCACTTATTACTCTTGCCCTGCCTGGGATGCTGCCAGATCCCTGCTGGGGACCACGTGCTGGAGGGGAGGAACAGCTCAGGCCTTTTGTCCATTGTTCACCTTAGGGACACACAGAGCAGGGTCCCAGCTCAGCCCCACACCTGCCACCCCTCCTCCTGTCACCGTCCCCAGGGTCTGCTCTGCCCACCTCTGCATGTGCTAACACGTGGCTGCAGAGCTCAGGCTGTAAAGCTTGTAGGAAGGTGGCTGGACAGAGATGCATCATGCTTGACATCCTAAAAAGGCTTCCTGAAAAAACGTGGGTTCAAATTCACTGCTTCTGTAAGCACCAAAAAATGAAGCTTTAAAAAAGACGCAGGTGCCTTGAGAAGGGGCTGTTGGGCACTGCATGGCTGACTGACACTGTTGTGTTTTAAAGTGCCTACAAAACTCCAGCTAAAGAAAGAGCATAAAATCAAATTCTATGTCAATCTGAATATTCACAGCTCTGTATACAAGCCATCAGTTCAAAACACCCACTCAGTCCCACCAGTGAACAAGCAGCTTGGGCAAAGGCAGCACCCTGGTGCAACACACGACACAGCAACATTAGGGGAGCGCACTTGCCAAAAAAGTAAAGGTATTTTCATTCCTTGATCAAGGCCATAGCCCTGATGCGTGATTCACACCAGTATGGGATTAAAGCTGCCTCTGGACTGACCTGTGAGGCGTTTTTCCCTGGCAGTTCTCCAGAAGCCGTCCCAGGCCCTGCTGGCAGAGCCCCTGGGGTGGTCGCTGAGACATCTCCTTAGTTGGGGTCTCCCCTGCTCCGCCATCCTCACGGATCCAGCCTCTCGGAGAGGAGCTGCGGCGCCTCAGGACCACAGCAAGTCCATTCTCCCAGCTTTTCCCTCTTAAGCTGGACTGGAAAAGTTTCTTCACAGTAGAAGCCTGCAGGTAATTCCTGAACATCCCTCTGGCAGGAGCGGGAAGCAGAGCCCAGGGCAGCCGCCCCCACCGGGGTCTCACCACGGAGCAGAGCCCGGCGCCGAGGCTTGGCTTCACCTCCTGTAAACACAGCTGTTCCCTCCGCGCAGAAGGATAAATAAGGAGCGAGGCCATGCACATCCCGGGAGCTCTGCACCTCTGCATTCCCAGCCATCTGCTCAGCGGCTTCTGCCGCCTCCCCGAGCTCCCTGACTCCTGGTCTGTGCAGTGGGGCACATGCCTGCCAGCTCCAGAGCTTTAGTATCTGGGGTGGGTTGTGTTGGGTTTGGGTTTTTGATTTATTTTGAAAGAGCAGCCCAGTCTAGGGCTGGAATAGGAAGTTTCTCCTGTGTTAGGGGTTTTACCTCAGTGATGGCTTTATGCAGAGACTGTTCAAATAGAAAGGACTTGGATTAATCTGTCACCTGAGGACCACCCTGCTCCAAAGGCATTTCCTTCCTATGCTGTCCAGTCTCTAAGCAGCAATGGGGACATAAAAAATCAACTGCCACATACCTGTTCAGTTACACACCTGGAAATAGTGCCCCAAAAAGCATGCTGGAAGAAGTAGAGGCATATCCAAGCATTCAATTTAGGTTTCATCCCCATTTGGGATGTGAGAATGAAATGTCTTTAAAGTGGAAGCCACTGTGTATGTACCAAAAGCAAATGTCTGACACACAGCTGGACACTGATGAGGCTCCTTGGCAAAATCAGTCCTGGAAAATACATTAATTGGGGAGGTGACTTGAATGGCAGGTCATTATGGATGATGGCTGGTGTTACATACAGGGCTCACGCAGCCACCACTTGTATTGCTGGCAGCAGGTTTGGGTTGGTATCTCCCAGGAAGGAGTTTTGATGGTGTTTATTGAGGTGAGTTCAGCACACAGGAACACTTCCCCAGCTGCTCCAGCACATGTGTCACTGACACACACACTCACCTGGACCTCAGCTGGTACATTGCCACATCTGGATGCTCCTCACTGAGCACACAGCTGCATCTGGGGAGCTCTGAGAGCACCTTGGGAGTCTCTAAAGATGCTTCCTTATGTTGTGGACTGATGCTGCAAGCCTGCATCCTGATTAAGACAGCTTAATTAACATCCTCCAGAGGAAGGAAATCCAAGGATGACAGGCACAGGAGTGCTCTGAGCTGTGAGCTGCAGCGTTGAGCATCCCCTCCTCAGAGCCTGGTGAGACTCAGACCTGCAGAGCAGACCCTGCAGCTCTCAGCCACAGGTAATGCTTTGGATACAACAAACTGACATGCAGAGCTGATTTTTTGGCCCATGTTTCTAAGACAGCTGAAGTTGGTGTCATGATGAGGAGAAAGCATTGAGTACCTGCTTCAATTACAAAAGTTCTTTGGTTTTGGAGAAATGCAAAAGGAATATCCTGGCTGTTCCCCACTCTCTCCTGACTGGGAAATGCTTGGAGCAGCAAACTTGTCCTGTGCAGGTGGCCACATTCAGGATGCATCATAGGGAATTACCCTTCCACAAAGATGAGACTTAACATAATGAAGGCATTTAGGTTTAAAAAATTACACAAGTAACCACCTAAAGGCGAATGGCAGACACATATATGGAAGAGGCTGTTTTCCATCCTGGTGTCCAGTGAGCAACATGGGGGGACACAGGGACACCCTGAACCTTCCAAGGGCAAAACAGATCCTTTCCACCAGGCTTATGGCAGTTGGGAACATCACACAGCACTTGGACATGACTGCTGCTCAGGGGAAGGGAAAAACATCAGGAGCAGCTGCAACTAAAACAGCAAAGTAACAATCTCATGCTCATTTAAGTTCATTTTGGGACATTAAATGTTTGATACCTTTAATGTCACCTCCCTGCAGTGATGCTAACAGAACCCAGGGCTTTTTGATACTAAAAGCTGTGACATGCAATTTGTGCCACCTGCAGAGCTCTGCTGCAAGCCTGATCCCAGGGAAGTGCAGCTATCCTTCCACTGACGACAAAAGGTCATGGGAGTTTTAAGAGGGCAGGAAGGGGCCACCAGAGGCAACTGGCCATGGCTGACATGTCTCTTACCATGACAGCTTTTCTCCCAGCCCCATAACATGCCTTGGGCTGCTGGTGGCAACTCCCAGGCAGCCCCTCTGCAGCAGGCAGGGCTTTGGGCAGGGGGAAGGTGCTGGCCACAGCCGCTGCCTGCCCTGCAGGTGTCTTCTGGGGACAGCAAATGCTTCTCCCAGGAGCACAGGGTGAGCTTTGGTTTCGATGCCTCTCAGTGCTGCTGCTCCATTTCACTTCTAACTTGATGCCCAACGATGCTGTGGCAGTCACCTACAATTTCACGGAGGTATCGCAGCTGTAAAGAAGAAAATCTGTTTCATAAAGCAAAAATAAACCCACCAAGAGTGAACAGTCAGGCTGTTCACATAAAGGAGCTAAAGTACCTCCTGTTGTTTCCCAGACACAGCCTTTTAACATGAGGAGGGCTAAAAATAAAGCTGCGCTAGGAAAAAGCAGCAAAGAGCTTTGCATTCCTAGAAGCTTCTCACACTCACATCTCCGCCTGGGGACTCCTGTGAGGGCCAAAACATTTCCCAAAACATCAGGCCATTTTGAGATGAAGCAAACATCCTCCCTCATCAGATGCATTTCAGTAATGTTGGCATTTTTAAATTATGCAGAATGGTAAAACAATATACATTAAAAAAAAAAAAAAGTCAGCAACCAGTCATTAGATTCAAATCTGCAAAAATAACCTGAACATGTCCATAGTATTAAAGGCCAAGATACAATGGTTTTTATGTACCATTTAGCATCTCTCTTGTGGAGAACTCAAGTGTTTGTGCATCTGGATTTCATCTGCACCTGAAGAGACCATGGGTGTGATGTTTTAGCTGCTGGCTGCAGCTGGTAACCATGTGTTTGGATACTGCCACTCTCTGTCAGGAGGATTTAAAGGGGGGTATGATCATGTGCATTCTGGTAAAAAGA
The DNA here is from genome assembly GCA_013400415.1 of Scytalopus superciliaris. Taxonomy (NCBI): domain Eukaryota; kingdom Metazoa; phylum Chordata; class Aves; order Passeriformes; family Rhinocryptidae; genus Scytalopus; species Scytalopus superciliaris. The sequence goes on from VXBX01007795.1 coordinate 2,649,365, forward strand.
AGACAAAGAATGATTTAACAGATAAGGTCAAACTCCAGTCATTCTTTTGCCCAAAGAGACAGCTTTATTAGCCAGCACAGAGGAGCATTTATTCAGAGTTAAATAAAAAATAGACAGTTTGAATATAAGCAGCTTATCACTTAGCCAAAGACCTCTGGCAGCACTCGTGGCACACTGCCCAAGTGAGCCAAGAGGTGTCCTATGTCTGCCTGTCACGGGCAGGGCTGGGCATCGCCACTGGGACATGCTGAGAGGCTCTGGGAAAGAGGGAATGCTGATTTTCCTTTACATGCAGAATTTGGCCGTCTCAGCTGCTGGATAACAATGTGAGAGACTTCCTGGCCACTAAATGACACCTAAAGCTATCATTTCCCAAAACAGCCCATGCCAAGGGAGAGGTTTCACTGGCAGAGAGAGGCTATAACTCAACCAGATATCCCAAGATAATGTTCACTCTCAGAGCACACTTGCTATTTGTTGTCCATAACACTAGTTAAAATACCACAGTAGTAAAGGCAGCCCATGCTCTCCTAGCCCAGTCACATTTCCCTGTTACAAACAGCAATAGGAAGGTAATTTCTAGCTCTGGAAGAGTATTCAACCAAGATTTTAGGATGAATTATATAAGGCAGGACCAAGAGCACTGTGTGAATGGAGACAGGTGTATTGGGAATCATGTTTTCTTGGGTCCTTTCTGAGGGACCAGCCTCACACTTGTCTCACAGGGGCTGGTACTTCCCACCCTCTGGGCACTGTCTGTTCAGTGGGACAGGGCTGGGGGACTGCACCCATCTGACTGCTCAACTCCATCTCCCTTATTTTGGATTCATTACTTCCAAAAACCACCAGGCAGCACATGCCCTCCCCTGTGTGCCAGACCAGGGGGCCGCAGGCACCAGCACAGAGCCTGTGGGGAGCTGTGGTGCCTTACACTGGGCTCCTGGCAGGGCAGGCACAGGCAGATGGTCACACACAGGCCACCATTCCCATTTCTCCCAAGCAAACACACATTTCCCTGTTGGCAAAGGCGAGAGACCTTTGGGGAGCAGCAAGTGAAAACCAAGGTACCAATGGCAGCAGGCACAGCCCTCCCAGTTCTGGCACCTCTGCAGGGAGGAGCTGCTTCCCAGCAGGGGAAGGGCAGACCTGCTTTGCTCTGGGGAGCACCTCACCTGGAGCATCCATGGCTGGGAAAATGCAGTCCTGGAAAGGCCCAGGGCTAGGGCTGATGAAACAAAGGGTGGGCTCAGCTTGTCCATGTGAAAAGACCTGCGTGATAAACTTGCCAAGGTTTATTTCCCTGCTCCAGGAGAAAATGTTGCTCGCACAGCTCAGCTGCTGCTGGGAGCAAATGATCTGCTGCTCCTCATAACCCTTCTCCTTGCTTCCTCCTTCCTTCACTCAGGAAACTTTATGATACATACTACATTCCTGGAACATACAGAACCTGGAAATAGTGCAGCTATTTGTATTTTATATATATATGTATATTAAAAAAAAAGTTTCATTTAATACCTTTTAAAAATTGTGGAAATCAGTGGTGGTCCTATAATGGAATACTCTGAGGCCAAGGTACTCACATGATGGACACCTGGTTGCTCATCAATTCTGACTTTCAAATCAGCTTGTTATTCTGACACCCTTAAGCTATGGATTTCCCTTTAAATGATAAGCACCACATAGCTTTGGTTATTGAAAAGTTTGCTGTACCATAATTGTTCTCTGGAACACATGAAACTTCCACTCCAGGCGAACAGCAGACAGCCTTCCAATACGGCTGGGAGTCTGTGCCAGCACACGGATTTTCATGCTATTTTAAGCATTTACAAGTTGTCTCAAGCCTTAAATGATAAAAACATCAAGTAGTGAGAGTGCACTGAACTCAATATTTTGCTGTTCAGGCAGCCTAGTGGGAACATGCTAGTGCAAACATTTGAATGTAAGCACCAGCTGGAGGCACTTCCTTCAGCTCCACCACGAGGCATTACCCTGAACCAGAAGCCCTGGGCGTGCATGGGGTGAGATCCAGGAGCTGCTGCCCTAGAAGGAAAGGTATTAGCTCTGGCCAGAGCACTGTTGTGGTGAGGGAACACAGATCCACATCAGGAACAGCACCAGGGCTGAAGGCGGCAATAGGCGACTTAAAAGGACCAACGTCAGGTTTTGTGGAAACATTTTAGAGGCTTAAGGAAGATTCTGTTAAGCCTAAACCACTAAAGAAAACTTGTTTGAGCAGTTTCACTTCATCACCCTGCAGGGCTTGTGCGGAGGGGACGTACCCAGAGTTACCAAAGCCTCTCTTCTCTCTCTGCCTATTCACACGCATCATGTCAGTGCTTTTACTGGCACCACTGTCCAAATTATTCACCGTGTGTGACAGAAACACAGCCATGCCAAGCACTTGGAGCACCAAGGGCCATTTAGTCCTGCCAGGACCAGCTGGCTCACCTACAAACCACACTCAAGTGGCCCAGCACAGCCCGGGCTCAGCCACAGCCTGGCTCTGAAGGCTCCGTGGTGGGTGCTGTGAGCAGCTTTGGGCTCCAGTGGGGTCAAATCCGAGTTGGTGACCATTGGGATGTGTGTGCTGCCAGGGACAAGCCCAAAAATGCAGTGTTGCAGACACAAAGCCTTTGAAGGCTCTCAGGGGCAGCCACAGCTAGAGATAATAAACTGGACCAGATGTAGTGCTTGCCAGACCCATAGCAACAATTCTGCCCTTGAGGAACAACTAGTGACATGCTAAGAAGAGGCTGCTCCATGAAGGCATGAGGAAGTCACCTTACAAAAACCCCCAACACCTTTTTAATAAAAAGGGATTTCAAAATAATATTTTAAGAATGAAGGCATGTTTTCCAGCAATTTACACAGAAATCATCCAAGCCAAGTGGCAGGGAAAGCAGAGTTAAGAGCTGAAGGGAATGATTTATTTAATTTATTTAAAAAATAAAATGCATTCAGTTTCCCAGGAAATTCTCTAAAAGAAAAATGTGCAAAAAAAACCTCCCCAAAAAAACCCAACAAAAATTCCTAAACAAACAAAACCCTTTAGTTTTCATAGTCTCAGAATGATATATTTATAATCCTATACCAGGCTAAAAATCAGCAGCTCAAGAGGATGACATGTCTCTGAAGACAGAGAATGAAGAGCCAAGCAGCAAGTTATTAGAGTCTGAAAAGAGATACTCCCTTTGAGTAAAATACTGTTGTTGTATGCGTGGGAGCTGGAGAGGGTGGGAGAGCAGTCTCGTATTTCTTCAGGGAACACAGGCATTTGAATGAAATCATGAATGATACTCTAAACTAGAATCATATTTCAAACAAACATGTAAGTGACAAGTGTTATTTCAACACGTCTACTTTCATATCTGGTGAAAGGGCTGTTAGGAAACCTCTCTAGAAATGCTGGAATTTTTTTTTCTCCAGCAACACTTCTCATCAGCGTGAGCTGCAGCAACAGGGAAGGAGGCTTCGAGTGTGACATTTCTCTTAGTATTTTGTTGAGAACCTCTGATTTGGAAAAATGTGTTCCAATAACTGCAGTGACTGTTCCAGTGACTAGAGGCCAGCGATGTGTTAATTAAATATCATGAGGAGTGACCAAAAGCCTTAATGTGCCATCACATCACACTGTAACATGTTTTTTAGGTTAAGCAGCATGTCCTAAACAGGGGACTCCACCAAGTGTGAAACTCAACTTTACCTTCAACACCATGTCTGCTCCTGAGAGGCAAACTCTGAGCCTCTGAGCCAGTGTTTCACCTCCCAGAAGCAAAGGCTCAGCCTTCCCTCCCATTGGTTTGTGCAGGATTTGCTGACAGCAGGAACAGGAGCAGCAGCACGTGTCAGGCTTGCTTACATGTCCTGCCTGCTCAGAGGAGAAATTAAACCTGCTTCTGTAAGTCACTGCAGGACTCAGACCAAACGCTCCTGAGCTGAATCATTCACTGCTGTGATCTGTCTGTACTATCCCGGGGGTGATGGGAGAGGTTCCCCAGGGCCAGCAAAAGGTGCAGCCCCCCTGAGTGATGGGCTGCAGGGTGGGAATACACCCCAAACCCCAATGTCCATGGAGATGTTGCCAGACCAAGCAAGTGTCCCAGAGTACTGTCTCAGTTGGATAAAATGTAGTTTGACAAAACTTAGCAAATATATTTGAAGATAACCTTAGAACAGTTCTGAGATAGCTTCGCTCCTTTAGGGGTTTCAGCCTCCCACTGAAGCCCATCTGGAACCAACCACCACGTCTAGGAGGAGCTGCAGAAGGCAGCATAAACTAAGAGATGGTTGAGGTGGTGATTGAGGCAGGTTTGGGTCTTCTTGCTCCAGCAGACCTAGAAAAGCTGCTCCAAGTACAGACCAGGGACAGGCCAATTTTCAGGCAGAACTCTGCAACTGGGGTCATAGCTGTGACTCCTCTTGCAAACACTTTGCTTGGAGTAAAACAGTCAAACTCTCACTTACTAAGAAACTTTGAGTTTGGGTTGGGCTGGTTAAAAACCCCCCATAGTTCTGATGTGAAAGTTTGCTTTCAAAAATGTGTTTTGGTCAAGGTATAAATGCATCTGACGGGTGGTATATATGTTTAATAATGGAGATGATGATAAGGAGATGCAGACTTGAAATAAGATACTAAACTGTAACAATAAGGGTATTTTAGGTCTCACACAAATTATCAAGGGTTTTAATGGATCACTGGATATTTTTAATATCTAACCCAGGATTAGAAGTCTTCTAGAAGAGGTGCTAGAGGTGGCTAAATTAGAAATATATGTGCCTCTAGATCACGGCCCAACCATTAACCCAGCACTGTCAGGTCCACCACTAAACCATGTCCATAAGTACCACATCTGCATGGTTTTTGAACACTTCCAGTCAAAGGAAGACATAGAAACATTTGTCCCTTATTGGGGTGGTTTGGGGGTCCCTGTCTCGTTGTGCCTAGTATATAAATTTAATATATGTAAATATATGTAAATATATATATATAACTTCAATTTTCTCTTGCTGCTTTTTGCCGTTTTCGGGAGAGGGAGTGGGGAATCTTTCTTGTGAGGCTTGGCTGTTGGCAGAGAGCCAACCCGAACTTTCACAAGGTTGGGAAAGACCTTTAAGATCATTGAGTCCAACCATTCCCTCAGCACTGCTAACCCCACAACTGAACCACGTTCCCAAATGCCACATCTTTATGATGCAAAACCACATGGGATCAGCATCTAGTGCCACTGTCCTGGGCTACAGGCAGGAGGGCACTCCCACCCACCCCAACTGATCCTATGGGGGAAATCACAGCACTGAGGCAATGCCTATGGAGCCTGGGGTGGGAAATGAGCAGTTGTTTTTGTGTCAAGATCAATCTTGGGTTTGTTAGTTGATACAAAGAAAAGGGACACAGAGTCAAAGCACAACCATAGCTAGGGAACTGTCAGCAAACAGCTTAAAATTAATGCCACGTTAATTAATAGCACATTAATTTTGAAGGCTGGAACACGCTGTGGAGTTTTGTAACCCTGTCTGTGTGTTAAGGGAGCCTCCTACATACTGCAGTGTTTGCCTAAAGCTCCTCTCTTGGTCTGGCAGCAGAGCTGTTTGCATTGGCAACTCTCTGCCCCCCTTCTCTGTGCAAGGTCCCAGTGTGAGGGAGAAAAGCAGCTGAAAATGGAGAATTTGAAATCACACCGCTTCTATGAGGTCCCCAGAGGTTCCATTCTCACCCTTCAGAGCAAAGAGCAGCAGTGTTTGGTGTGAAAAATGCTTATAACATCCACAACGCATTCCTGGTGGGAGCTGGAACAGTTTTTAAAGCTGCCCTATAGCAGGGCTGAGTATCTGTCTGTCTGAAGGTTTTTTTACTCCATCCTCCACACTGTCTGTTTTCCTGTGGTAGCAGAATCAAACCCTCAAAGGACGTGNAGACCTTTAAGATCATTGAGTCCAACCATTCCCTCAGCACTGCTAACCCCACAACTGAACCACGTTCCCAAATGCCACATCTTTATGATGCAAAACCACATGGGATCAGCATCTAGTGCCACTGTCCTGGGCTACAGGCAGGAGGGCACTCCCACCCACCCCAACTGATCCTATGGGGGAAATCACAGCACTGAGGCAATGCCTATGGAGCCTGGGGTGGGAAATGAGCAGTTGTTTTTGTGTCAAGATTAATCTTGGGTTTGTTAGTTGATACAAAGAAAAGGGACACAAAGCACAACCATAGCTAGGGAACTGTCAGCAAACAGCTTAAAATTAATGCCACATTAATAGCACATTAATTTTGAAGGCTGGAACACGCTGTGGAGTGTTTTGTAACCCTGTCTGTGTGTTAAGGGAGCCTCCTACATACTGCAATGTTTGCCTAAAGCTCCTCTCTTGGTCTGGCAGCAGAGCTGTTTGCATTGGCAACTCTCTGCCCCCCTTCCCTGTGCAAGGTCCCAGTGTGAGGGAGAAAAGCAGCTGAAAATGGAGAATTTGAAATCACACCGCTTCTATGAGGTCCCCAGAGGTTCCATTCTCACCCTTCAGAGCAAAGAGCAGCAGTGTTTGGTGTGAAAAATGCTTATAACATCCACAACGCATTCCTGGTGGGAGCTGGAACAGTTTTTAAAGCTGCCCTATAGCAGGGCTGAGTATCTGTCTGTCTGAAGGTTTTTTTACTCCATCCTCCACACTGTCTGTTTTCCTGTGGTAGCAGAATCAAACCCTCAAAGGACGTGAGAACTGTAGGACCAAAGTGTTTTCCTGTCTCATGCAGGTCTCAGTTTCGAGCTGACAAGCACCCAAAAAATACCAGACACAGCTGGGGGTATAGTAATGGATTAATTGGGAAAGGCAGAGAGAGCTACAGTCTCCAGCTGTCAGCAATACACCTCATGCAGACATGGCTGGAGAGGATCAGTGACCCCTTTTATAAGCTTATAAGAAAAATGTCTTCACGCTGTCAAAATTCCTCACCTTTCCTGGGTGAAGCAGGAGCTGATGTTACACCTCAGCCCAGAGCAGGACCTGCCAGATGGCCCTGCCTGTGGGTCCCCCACACCAACAGCTGTGGGACAATGGATTTGGGAAAGAGGGGCAGGTAATGGAAAGCACACTGGTTCCCAGAGGATGGTGAATGGTGGCTGTCTTAAAACCTGGCTGCCATTAAATACCCCAGACTGGAAGCTGGATCAATTGCAAATTTAAAAGAAATAAAATGAACGTCCAGAAAGGAGATCAGGTTGTTAGATGCTGCACACTTGCAATTGCCCTGGTATCAACTTAGAAAATATGGGGGTCTTACTGACTGTGGAGTTTTGAGTTTGTTTGGGTTGTACCTTTTTCCATCCTCATCTTTATGCACTCTACTCCTGGGTGTTTGTGCACACCATCAGCTCAGCAACATGCCATTCATGGAAGGTAAAGCCATTTCTCAAGCCTCTGCTTAACCAAGGGAGAATGGAGTAACAGTAACTTCCTGGGTGGAAAGCAAGCAGAGATCCACCCATGGGAGGGCTTGTGCTGCCCACCCCAGCCATGCCTGAAGTCCTAGAGGTGGCTGGAAGCACCATCTCAGCATTGCCCACGCCCTGTGAGCAGCTCATGGACCTGAAAAGTCTGAAAAGCAATGCCTTTTCCTCTTAAACTGCTGCTGTAAACCCTTCTACACCTACAAGGGAATTTTTCCTGTGAATCTGTATTGTCTACTATCAAATAACATCAATAACTCTCCACAAACAGCAAACCAGACCAAAGCCTGTGATATAAAAACTACATGAACAGATTATGCCAGAGCTAATTTGCATTATCTGGACACACCTGGGTTATGAAAGACTCAACCTTTTATCCATTAACACAGCCCCTTCAGGAAAGGGAGGAAAGCACCATATTACTCACAGATTGCAGGCTGATCTCCAAGCAGCCATAAACCTGTAGATCTTGGTCAACATCTGCCTGCTCCCTCAGGGCTGGGAACAGCAGAACGTGTCCCACCCTGGCATTCCCACACACGGTGCACAAGGTGACTGCCACTGCTTTTTTGTGCTGTAGCCCAACATGGCAAAGTGGATCTACTTACTGAACACCTGTTGATGGACAGACAGACCCCTCCAGCAGGAGACTTGCACTCCAGGACAAAGAATTTTTAATCTGTAGTTCTAAAAAGAGGCAAGTTGTATTATTAAATCAGAGGTTTGCATTTCTGAGTCTAACAAAAAATTCAAATACAGCTGGCTTGAACGGTCTTACAGTAAGAGGAAGCTGTTTCATAGAAACTTCTTTAAAAAAGAAATCTGATCAACAGCAAAAATAGGAATAAATGAAGCTCACCCAGCCTGCCCCGTCCCCTCAGCTTGCACAAGGGCTGAACCAGCAATCAGTTTAGGACTCCAGCTGAAATGCAAACCAGTTTCCACAAAGGGCTACTGCAATGCACTTATAAGAGGTATTTCTGCACTAAAAAGAAAAGGCACACTGAACACATCAGCACCCTCTCAACTTGTAAAGGAACTTCCCTGGTGCAGAGCTCCTCCCTGTCAGGCCTAGTGGAGATACAACACAGAAGGGAATTATCATTTTTGGCAGTTTAAAGCAAAGATTTGTGGTTTGGATGGCTAAAATCTTTGTAGAGAACCCTGAAGAACCGTCCCTGACACAGCAAGCCCACCACAAGATGCACTGCCAGCATGCTGCTGTGGCACAGGCTTTACTGATCACTTCTTGCCCATCAGGCATCCAAGTTAGAACAACTACAGGACAATGTAATTTGGCTTTTGAAAACGTAAGCAAAGGGCAATGTCAACAGAGGAGTAATCAGTTTATATATAATGTGCTGTTTATAGACAAAGTATTTTATTCAGCAATAAAACGCCAGTGTGATTCACCCAGCCATGTGCAGGAAGCAGCAGGTGCTCTCAAGTTAATTTGGAAGGGGAAAGCTTCCAGGGCCTTCACAGCACACTTTATCCTTCAGTATTGCAAAACTAAACATTCTTTGTGTTTCTAAAAACAGGACCTGAATCTAAAAGCTGTGAAGAACTGGCTTATTAGAGGAAGAAAAGAGCGTGAAACCACACCAGTCATGTTGCCGTAGAATAAAAATGTTCCCCAACTCCAAGCATCAAACATCACAGCAATTTATGATGCTGAAGGAAAAGAACACACCCAGAAATCCCTCCCCCAATCCCCACAAAAGCAGGCCAACAATGAACAATCTCAAATTATTTATTAGGAAAAGACAAAGTACTGTTTCAACATTCGTACGGAACAAATGGTAATAAACCTAGGAAAATAAACTGTAAAAAGTAGGCCCATGACAGAGGAGTTGGGTTGTGACAAAGCAAATGAAATCCAGACTTCATTCATGCAAACAAGCAATAAAGAATTATTTACAGTTTCGATGGGATGAATTACAGCATTGGCCATATTTGGGCCCAAATCAAATTACTCAGTGACATATTAAAGGGATCTAATCTGTACATTCAATAATGAGAATCTATAAAAACAAAAATAATTTAAACAATTTACAAGAGCTGTATTACAGATGGCATAAAGGCATCATTTACAAGAGCTGTATTAACAGGTGACACAAAGGTATTCATCAGTAATTTATGAATAAAAATTTGTAGCACGTATTTTTACATCACATCTTCAGTGTCTGAACAGTAAACAAGAAAGCGGAGACAATACCATGAGTGCAATGTAATAGAATAAGGCAACTTAACCAAATGGCTCTTCAGAGAACTTCATCCTACAAGGGTTTACAAGTTATCAATTTGCCTGCCTGCTTTGCTAACTGAAACAAATGTTTGAAGACAGCAACTGGTGATTACAAGGCCTGCATATGACGAGACAGTAGATGGAAAATTAAATGCTCATTTGTTAAAATGCCAAAACTCAAGAATGTAAAAGTGCAGATTATCAGAAGCCCTCTATGCCCTAACACCAGCACACTAATTTTCATGTTCTAGATGTTGTAATTTAATAGGTCTCAAAATACTAATTCACTAGTCTTATAAACTCTTTTGCAATGCACAATCTGCAACTAATATACCTCCTCCCAAAGCCTGTATTTACAATGTTCTTAAATTGATGCTAGAAGAATTGTGAAATGCTAGCAATTTATAGCAAAGATCAGCAACTGACACGCTATATTCCAGTTAATTTTATAGGCAAGGCTAATTAGCACATTTAGATTTTAAAATTACTTTAAATGGGTATTTCTGAATTCTCAATGGCTTCCCGAAATGCTTTCAGTAAGGGCTGAATTTCTTGGAAGTTTCAGCAGAGAACAAATGCCAACTGACTTCTATTTGTGCAAACAGCTACAACAAGATGAAGGATAACATGGAAATACAGCAATGAAAAATCATCTGTATCCTAATGCACCACGGGAACATTATGGGCCTTACAGAAAGCAGCACAGGAAGCCACACCTGCCAATGATTTGCCACATTAACACACACAGTCCACATACTCAAAAAAAACCCCAACAAACCCAAAAGAGAAACTTGAAATAAGGCCAAAAAGTATTGGCAAATGATAAATTTTAACTCTGTCAAAAGGACCAGGCCATAAATATTTTATATACATTTTCTATTTAGAATCTTTATTTTTAACAAATGATTTAGCACCAGCAGGTATATGCAAAGTATCATTACTGTGGTCCCCAGGCAGAAGACCTTGAGGCCAAATCTTGCTCATTAGTTGAAAAGAATCATCTACTCAAGTGACTAAAGTGAGCAGGATTTGGCACTCAGTTATGCAAACTGAGACTGCTCAAACACATTCCATTAGCACATTAATAATTACAAACAGATTACAGCATCTTTTGAGATGTTTTCAGAAAATGTGTTTCTAGAATACTTAATATGTTTTACATGTGTGAAGTAAACAAAACTAATACAACAAGCTTATTTGCAGGCTTTTTTTAACCTTAGAGAATTTAAACACAGATGACAAAATACTGGTGATGTACTTTGAAATATCAGTGAAACTTAAAAAGAATGTAAGCAGGATTTATCTTTCTGTCATAAAGCATTTTTTAATCTCCCATGGTCATGTCTGAGGACTAAATTCACCCATTTTATCCACAATGATTGTGAAGTTTACCCTCTCTGACTGTGTGTTAATGGGAAATAAAAAAATACAAACAAACAGTAACTGTTTGTGTCAAGTGTATCCTGAGCCCTTCTCTGTGACCTGCAAGTCTTGGTCAAACACTTCTAACGTGACCCACAGATTTTTGTTCACTTTTTAACCTCAGCAAAGCTCTGTTAGTGTATTACATGTTTTTTAAGCCTACATAATCTGTAAAAAGGATGTATACAGGAAAACAGTGACAGGGGAAAGAATTAGTCTTATGTGTTTAAATGGACTGAGGATAAAAAAGCTGACCAGAACTAGCTCAACAGAACCACACTGACCTTCACTTTTGTTCTGAACTCAGCTGAACTGTTTCCTCAGGATTACGGTGATACCCAGATACCCAGAATGTGAACAGTGAAAGTGATGTTTAAAAACAGGCTGACTGTAAATTTATTCATTAATGTAAGTTAATCACTGAATGCAAAAGACACCATCTAGTCTTTATCTAGCACAGCTTTGCTCTAGAAAAAGACACTTTGATTAGTTCCAAATGTTAAAATCCCACTGTTGTACTGAAACATTTAGAAATGAGAAGTTATTGCAGCTTATGTGGAAGCAGATGTTTCCTGAAGACCTACAGTGGATAGACACAAAGAGTATTACAGCCCTTAAGGCACCTTGCACATGTACTACCAACAGCTCCAATGCAAGTAGGAATGTCACAGTACTTCTGAAGGGTTGTGAGAGGCCAGAACAGAACTTTTGTTCTTACTATACAGCCTTTGAGTAAGTGGGACAGGATGGTCTCATGTTCTTTCCATTCTGTAACTCTCCAATTATGAACTGAGGTGTTGGTAGAATCACACAGGTGCTTGAGAGAGGGAAAGATCTTCAAAAGACAGGTCTGAACACCGCCTGGAAATCCCGACTAAACTAATGAACAAGAGAGTGTATCAGTGCAGTTTCTCTATGAACTGCTAAATGTAACAAGACCTTACTAAAAGGAATGAAAAGGTGTTTATACTTAAACCTCTGCTAGCTTCAGTAAAGAACACTGATGATGTGTTCATTTCAGCCTGTTAAATATTCAAAATGTATTGTAGGAGTTCCTCTCTCATTCAAACTGCAGTTAGCCAAGTAGAATTAGAAAGGTGGAAGGTTTAATAGCCTGGAATAACTTCATCTAAAATTGAATTTCTCTGTTCAGAAATGAACAGTACCTATCTCATTATAAACCTGCATGATTTTTAGGGAGATACTGATACAATAAAACTCTGTGTAGTACTTAAAAAGGCCAAGCTGGAGGGATGAGACCAAGGAATGCAAAAGCATTACCCCAAGATAAGGGCTCCAGGGATAGGAAGCCAGGAACCTGATGCTGATTTTCTGGTATCTCTTGCTACACTGGATTGAAGGGATCATCTCCATGGCCAATAAATTACCTGCCATTTCTCTGGTAAGTAACACCCATTAGAAAACCTCATGGATAAAGTCCCAGTACCATTAAAGTTGGCATTATTTGAAAAAAATTAAAAGGCACTCACATGGCTGAGCTCAAAATGATTACACATTCAAAGTGAGTTTTGCATTTTACTTTAGAAGTATCACAGAACTTTCCTCTAGAGAAGTGGTTCCACTTGAGATGACAACAGTAGTCCTGAGAAAACCCCAAATTTTCTCTACTGTAGTACATCACATTGCATCCATTCACCCTAAAGCTGCTTCAACCAGTTAGCTTTGAGGACATGGCAAGGGTGAAAGTAAAAACAGAGAAGATGAGGAGAAAGCAAGTTACTTCAGTGATTTGTATGAAAGAAACAATCCTTTTCAACCTATTTAGAAGAGAATTTCAAAGAAAAGACTTTAAGGCTTATCTTGCAACTATTTGTGATGCCTGTCATTTCTCCTGGTGGTAGAGTCTTGGAGACTCTAAAAACAACTTCTAAGCTGACAGAAAATGAGATGAAACTCAAAGATGTGGTTTAAATACAGGACCCCTGGGCTTTACAACTGCTCTAGTTGCTCTTGTAATGAAGTAACAATTGTGCTGATAAAACTAGCAGTAGGAAGTCAATTTTTTTAGAAGCTCAAAGGAAGTAAACCAGAGGTAGGGCATACTTTTTGATTCTCACAGTAGTTTCTATACAGTACAGCTATTCAAGAATTACTCCACTTAGGAATTTTGTAGCTCTGTACAATTTACTTAAAAAAATGTATCTTGGGTCACATCAATTTCAGTGGGTTTAATTAACCATGGGTATTAGGAAATCATCTTCTATGTGTGCTTTTGGTTAAAAATATAAGTAGCTTCTAACTACTCTTCAAGAGGATCTCAGTATCACCAAAAGAGAAGTGGAGTAGCAATAAACATGGTCTAAAGGAACTGCTTCTAATGGATCTGTAGTACATGTCTTAAAGTACCTCACTTTGCAAATAAAATATGCAGTTAATTTGCAAAATTTTCAGCAGGCTGTCAGAACACTCAGAAAATTAAGTTTATACGTAGTTTTATAACCAAATAAAGTTTACTTTTCATAGTCAATCCTAACCCAAAAGAACAATATACAGCATTTATATTCTATCAAAACTGCATTCACTTACTTTCTGAGGTGCTCTGATTTAGCATTAGATCAGCTGAACTGTGAGTGTAACTTGCAGTTGCTTATGTCTAAAGTGAAACATCAAAGCAAGCACAACAGAAATGGAGTACAAGTACTGGGAAAAGTAACAATAAATGGAACTGCATTTGCAATTGGAATTGTGCTTCATGAGTTGCCTGCTCTAAGGTACTGTACTCTTACAGGAGCACAGAAAATTTTAAAAGATAACCTATGATGTAAGTATGGGGCTTTGAATTGTAAGAAAGAGAAGACTGAAATAGCACACAGGGTTTCTAACACACTAGGTGGATGGATCTGTAAATACAACACAGCCATGCTGTGGAATACTCGAGCAATCAGTTGTAAAAATACCTTAAACCCCAAGATATCAATGTCTTCTAGTCTGGTTGCTCCTCATGCACATACAGGAAATATTTAACATGAAAATCCAATAAAATTGGGTAGCTCTTTAGTCCACAAAAATTCATGTAGTTAATGACTGTATAATAGTCTTGTAAGTTTAAGATCTCATGCCCTGGCTTCAGGACTCAACTTATTACAATAATCACAACTGTAAATTTTAAAAGTCTACAGAAAACCCCAAAGATCAGTTGCAGAGTATGGATTTTATCCCAAGGCCACAATTTGATGTTCCATATTGCAAGTGCACTAAATATTGGTCCGTTTGGTGCTGCAATACAAACTCTGATGCTGTCCTCAACTTTCAAAAACAAACTTCCCAAATCCAAAGGAAGCTAACAACCTTTCATTTTCAACACCTAATTAGATTCTGATCAACTGTTACAAAATTAAGCAGAAATCACAATTTCAAACAGCCAAAATTTTCCAAATCTCCACAAAAGTGAGCCAAATCATCAGAATTATGAGGTGCAGTCTATTTTATAAAGATTTCTCAATTCTCTCAGGCTTTGTGGTACCTTTACAAATAATGATTCATGATGGCAAGACTGATAAAAGAGACCAAAAAAAATCCAGAATGCATTTTGGAAGTCATGTCCTCAAAAAAACAAACAAAACGAAACAACAAAAAAACAACCCCCAAAACCTGCCTTCATTAATCACTAGATTCTTTTCCAAATTCAATCAAAGACAGAGGGATCTTTCCAAAATACCAGCTGAATTTTTCAAATAAATGAAGAGAGCAAGTGCATATCATCATGAAACTTTCAAAACATTAACTGCTTAATCTGCTGCTTTGGCTGATTCTTTGTGTTTCTATTACTCCCACTGAAAATTAAAGCATTAATATTGTTTCTATTAGACATAAAAATAAAATAATCACTATTCTTATTGTGGGAAGTAATTGTCTACAGTTTCCTCATCCTGTAGATAGTACCTTGCTGTTTTTAAAGTTGTTTTCTCTAAGTACACATGGGAAATTGTGCTCATAATATACTATAACTAATGACAATAATTTTTCATTCATTAATTATAAACAGAACTGATGGGCCTAAAGCCTCAGGAGTAAACTTGCAATATTTTCATGCTGAGCACTTCACGGTTTGGCATTCCTTTGTCTGGAATTTCTGGAAGGTTGTTTTCAGAGGATGTATTGCATATTACGAGTTCACTACTGGCTACATGTACCAAAGAACACAAATGATAACCACAAAGAGTTCACTTTCCAACATCCAGAGTGAAACCCCCTTCCTTAGAGCAATACTCAGTAGCTAATCACTTCTTAGAAATAGTAACAGAAAATCAGCTGTTTTCTTCTCCCCTCCCCAGATTTAATTCCCCTTGCCACAAACAAGTGTCGTTCAGGTGGAAAACAATTCAGTGCAGTGACATCTGGGATCTCAACTGAAATTTGGCAGCCCAAGCAGAGCACCAACAGCTCCGAAGTATCCCTGTTAAAAAAAATAAAAGAAATTCAGGTTTAAGTAGGGTATTGAATTTTGCACCACTCACATTTTAATGACAACCATCATCTGATGGGACTAATGCTACAGAAAGCACATCATACACTTTTAATATCTAATATTGCATAGTTTTTTAAAGCTTTGTGAAACAAACATTTTATCCCTCATATCTAGATTAACTTCAGGGGATTTCACACCAAGCCTCACCATACACTGCAGGGCTTCTAAGACAGGTATCAGTGACTCCTAAAGCATGGAAATCATGTTTTGTTCCTTTTTCCTACAGAAGCTGCATATTTTGGTTGCCAAAAGATTTTCAATACCCATAGCAACACAGTTCCTAAAGTACAAGTCAAGAATTTCTTAAACTAACTGCACCTCACAATTTTTGACTGTCCACTTACCTCATTCTCCTCTTGGATGACCTTTCCCCTGTGGGGAAGTGAAATCTTCCCTCTCCCTGTAACTATGAAATACTGAAGTGTTTGGAATATACACTTGATGAAATGCAAGAGTTCAACATTTACCCAAGGAAAATCTGAAGAACTAACATAGAATATTCTACTGTTACTGCAGACACTGGCACAGACTCTCAGTCCTGGGATAAGCAATGAAAGGAAAAGGTTGTGAGAATCAGCTGAAGGGGAACAGATCTAATGCTGTAATATTTGCAGACCAACAAACTGAGGACAAGAACTGCCAACCCAGTGCCAAGAAACCACATACCTCCCAACTGCTGCACCTGTAATTAATACTGGTTTGCTTGTATTTTGATTAAAACAGCTGAAAACTCTCAGCATTACATACTGATGTAGATGGCAGAAGCTGCCCAAAAGCAGGTTAGTCTGAGAGAATAAAAGCACTACAACAGCTCTGAGGGGTCTGTGGTGGTATGAAAGCTGGTCTTGTCAAAGGCAGTCTCAACTTTCAGGATGTTGCTCAAGCCCAGCTGAGAACAATGGGCCTGTTTCAAAGGCACAAGCTTTAGATCTCTGTACTCTTTGAAATACAATACTTACTATTGTTTCCACCCAAACTCAAGAAAGACTGTTGACCCTGGGTACAGAGCTTAACATTTCCTTGTCCCTCTCCAAAGATCCACAGCGTGAACTGAGGTACCCCAAAGGGACTGAAGTCCTTCCCTGGCAGAGCGCAGTTCCCAGAGCACCAATTCAGCATGACACAAGCCTCCTCTCATTTCTAATGTTTACTGAGTACTTTGTGCCTCAGGGTATCACATGAGAGCTACTCATACATGCACTTTTGATTTATGGTGAAACAACACACATAGATAAGTGAAGCCCAGCATACCTCATGTTCTAGGAACAAGGCCTTCAGCTGGCCTTTTGACCAGTAATCCAGTGCATACGCAAGAAGCTTCATCGACAAAGTATTCACACGCAAAAAATTGCCAACAAACACAACTCTGTTTATTTTCTAAAAAGAAAAGAGAAACAGCAGAGGATTCAGTCTGTTCACTATTTAACACAGCTTTGAAAAACTGAGCTATGAAAGAGCAGGCTGTCTCCAGCAACAGAAAAGTCATAAAAAAACAAACAACCCACAATTAAAACATGGTTCCAAAATTTAAAACATGGCATACTTGGGGAAAAGGAGAAACAGTGCAATCCTCAAGAATTAAAGGACTTAATTTACAGACAAGTAGCATTTGTGTTTCAAATTAAGTCAGCATTTTCAGTAATTAAGCCAAAGAAACAGCCCAGCTAAAAGTGAAATCAGATGAAAGATAGTTCTGTTTGGCAGAGAAGACTCAGTGCCTTCATAGCCCTGTACAATGCTGCTTGACATGAATGCAACAAGGCAGCACTGTAAAGAAGCCGAAGACAGTAAGACATGGCAGGTGTTCCTTTCATCCTCAGCCCTCAATATACCTCAGCATCACATTAGGACAAGCGTTAAATACTGCAAGTGAGCTGTGAATTTTAATCAAGTTAAATATAAAAAAGTGAAACATCATTTCATTTTCCCCATTCACTGAAATAAATCCAATGTTAAGCAAAAGCAACATTAAACACTGGTTTAATGATAAAAGAGGAAGAAGCAAAGAAAATTTAATTGTTAGTCCTTAACACAGTGCTTAAATAAGCACTTAATTACATTAAATCCACTAATACAGTAATTATATTCTAGAAAAACTAGTATGACAATTCAACCTGTAGTCAAATGACTAATATGCAACTGTTTTTCAAACCTTGATTAGTTCCCAGTGAAGACAAAGTAGATACATCATTAAGGCACAAAGCCGTAATTCTGCTCTATTGCAGGAAGCCAAATCAATCACATCCATTTTACCCTTATATATCAGTTCAAGATATTAGTTTGTGTATCTCTACTAGCTATTTCTTATGATTTGTAGTTCTGTGACACAACTGGAGTTAGACCAAAAAAAAATCGGAATAAAGCTAGTTTGTGCAATTTACAGGTTCTGATTTGTTTAAAATTACACATCATTTCAGCAGTCATTTAATCTGAAAACAAATAATAGACCGGTAGATACATCATTTCTTTGTCAGTTTTTACCTCATTTACTGCACACATCCGGGCAATAGACCCAATGTTATTGGTGATGGTGACCAATATGGCTCTTGCAAGATCTTCTTTACTAACAGACTCTCTCTTCTCTTTGTAGATCATGTTCCCAAAACTAGAACAGGAAAAAACTCCATCAATTACAAAGTGATTAATGTGCATTTGGAATAATTTCAGAATGCAAATTTTATGCTGTAACAGAACTTAAGTCTCATGTTTGCCTTTAGGAGCTCCCTTTCAAAGCCTGTATTAAATAGAGCAATTTGACACTATGTGTGTATTTATTTCTTCACAGGAAACACTCAGTCTTGTTACAATAACAACCCCCAGCAAAGTATTTTTGTTCAGACGGACTTCCAGGAAGAACCACGTACAGCAAAACTGGCAAGACTACTCTGCAAATCCAGTCACTGTGAAGGCATTGTCTGAGTCTGACTGGTGAATCTTCACTCAAATACCTATCCATTCTCAAAGTAGAAGAAAACCAGAGATGAGCTGAATGGTTTTATGATGGATCACACAACCCTCTGAAACAGAAAATAAACAGCTGACTGAAGGCAATTTAAGTAGTATAAATGAAGAGTTCTGGATAAGAAGGGCACTTCTCTTACTACGCACAGTTCAAAAGGAAAGAATCCACAGCTACATGTGATATTTTTACCACCAAGGTCTCTGTGCCAGATCTAAGTCAGTTTGAAGAGCAAGAATCCCCAACTATTCTAAAATTCAAACAGCCATTAAAACTCTTAAAAAGTAAACGAGAACAAAAAAGTACCTACATAAGGGAAGCTAAAATGTATCAACTAAAGTATAAAGTTTGAACATATTAAAACCCCTCAGCCCACAGTCTCTTAACAGGCTTTGGCTTGGGTAGTTGGAAAGGGAAAACAATTAAATTACCATGAATTATGACTTCTTACTACTGAGTAACAGCAAAGACTTAATGAACACTCTTATGTACATGTGAGTCTCACTCCCAGAGTTTATTCTTACCTTCTTTAAGGGTAAAGCAGCTATAACATCGTCAATGATATTCCCCAGTGAAAATAATACTTGCAGCTATGACAAAAATCCTCTGTCACTGACAACACAATACATTCATTCTTACAGTACAAACTGTCTGTGTTAACAGCCTTGATGAGTATTCTGGATTTGTGCTGGAGACTGTTGATAACACAGGGAAGTTTTCATTATTGCTGAGCAGGACTTGCAGAGTCAAGGCTTTTTCTGCTCCTCACCCCATCCCACCAGCGAGCAGTATGGGAGTGCATGAAGACTTGGGAGGGGACCATTCTGTTCTGTTCCATTTCTGTCCTACTAAACAGTTTTTATTTCAACTCAGGCTTTTTACTTCCCCCCCACCCCCTCAATTCTCTCCCTTATCTCACTGGGAAAGTGAGTGGCTGTTTAGGTACCTGTAGAGATTAAATCACACCACCTCTGCACTTTGTTGCTGCCACTCCTGTGATCACCTCACGTTCTCCCAGACTGCCTCTCCTTACATGACATATCAGATGAGGTTTCTTCAATATCTAGCTAGTGGACACCTGCAGCTGCCTGTGGCTTTAAGCCTAGAAAGCTGAGGATATATACTTTTAGGATAAAAACATAACTTGACTACAACAAAAGTTTGCAAAAAAAGCAGTTTTCTCTCCATGAATAGTTCAAGTCTTGTTTTTTAAGCCTACCAATAAACCTAAACCAATAAAAGAGCCAGCAAAGAGCCTCTTGCTTACCTGGATGCTACAGCCCATCCTGGCAAGCCAAATCTTTCATAGTCTCCTCCATAAATATCCCGAACCAGCTTGTCAGCATGTGTGCTGTCTCCTTTGGATGCCATTTCCAGAGCTTCTTCGAAACTTTCACAGCCTGTCAACAAACTGCACAAACCAAGAAAGGTCCCTCCACCTAGACTAAGGACAAAGGAAACTAGTTACTTTTAAATAGTATTTCTTCACATGAAAGATTCTTATGTCTGACTAACAAAATAAATAAAGCCCTCCAACTTGGACATCAAGCTGTTTGCTTTGCTGCTCGAGGTTCACATCACAAGCAGCTGTCCATCAATTTCACATTAATTTAAGTCACTTACAAGCAGGTAACCATACACTAAGAGGTGACAATTAGTTATAAACTCTGAAAATGTACGCTGGAAGACTTCAGGGATGAACTCCTTAAATACCCACCATCATGCCACTGACTGTTCCCTGATCATTTACTGTAAAACACATGTGGACATATTTGTTCTTATGAAGCAAGAGAAACAACAGTTTACATTATCAAAATTTAAGACAAAACATATAAAACTTTCACTGAGGAGTACTTCTATCACTCACTAGCTGGTGAATAAGATAGGCTAGACTCCCAAATAACAGAACCATGGGAACAGGCTTCAATGAATGCAGCTGTAAACCAGACATAAAATATTTTACTATACTAGAGAGTGAGGAAAAGGATAGGTGGGGGAGTCAGGGAGAGGAACCACTGTGAAAACAGACCTTTGTTGTCCCACAGTGTAACAACCCCAACTTAGGCTTTTAAGTTACCTTGTTCCAGTTACTCTTTTGTAGTTGTCTTTGGAATGAACTGATAAAATACTGACTCCTGAACCAATGTTAACAACCAGCAATGGGTATGGATCATCCAGGTTAAAAGGCATCTTTTGGCATCTCTCGGGGTCTGAGGCATTTTCAAAATAATAGCACTCTGCCTGGCCATTGAAGCTGACAGAGTCTATGTACAATAAGCCTTTGACAAGGCAGTCAAGCTCATCCAGTTTGTGCAGCTGGAGGTTTCCAATCTGTGTTAAGAAAGAAAAAAGACGGTGTCAACACGTTCTAACATTGTACAAACATGCTACAAATTTATGAGTACATTTGTACTGCTCAACTTCAAGCAGCTCTCTCAGGCAGCTAATTCAGAACTTCAGCCCCAGTATAAAGCCAAAAAAGAATTCAGATGTAAGTTCTGAATATAACAACTAGCAAATTCATCTGAATATAAATCTAGATCTCAGAACTTAATCAAGAAGAGAAAGGCACTAGAAATATCTGCTTTGATAAGCTCAAAGGTAACTTTTGAGATACTCAGACATTAATCCATTGAAAAATTCACATTATTTTTTGTTAATTTAAAACCAAAAAAGGTCACCAAGTACCCTAGAGGCCCCACTGAGCGTTATCTTAGTGAAACTCACATATTTGCATGTCTTTTCAAGGTTTGTGGGTTTCCTCCCCCATCTTACAAGTCAAACAGTAATTTCTAAGATGTTAGCAGATAAAAAGCTCAATGGCATTGTACTGACTATCCTTGCAACTTCATTAACACTCCAAGGATTATTAGAAAACCACAAGACAGAAATTCTGTGGGGCTTTAGGCTTCCTACAGCTCTTCCTCAGTTTCACAGCTGACATTTAGGTTGCCATTCTCTCAAAGCAGAAAGACAAATTAGCAGGTGTTGTGGATTCTGGGAGGCCTGTAATTTCTCACTGTACTTAATACAGTTCATAATTAATAATAATTTAAGCACTGGAGAGTTTTTCAAAATACTGATTATTTAACCCATCATCAGCTGCAGGCTGAGGCACGACAGGGTACCTACTGTGCGAAAGTCTTCTTCGAACTTGTACGCGCCACCACCGGTGGCACAGAGCACCGTGTGTAGTGTTGAAAAGTTTTTGTTTCTTCCCATTTGGATAAAGGTAGGCAAATCATGAGTTGGGAATCGAATAAAGTGCAAGTTTCCTCTCCGAGCAAAAATCGTTAAGTCTTTCAGCTCCAGGTGGACATCTCGAATGCCAGTGGATCCATAGGCTACATTGGAAGTCAGGTATTTGCGGATGCTCTTCAAGCTTTCAACTTCCTCCTGCTCCTCCTCTGCAGTGATATCAATAGGTTCAAAATAGGCAAGTTTCACCAACGTTCCCCCAATGTCCATGCCAAACCATGGGAAAGCTGTGAAAGCACGAGAATTATTGATTAGCTTTGTTAAAGAGGAAAAGCCAGATGTGGAACTTAAGAGTTAAACCAATGCTGCGCTCCTCTTACGACATGCCATTAACAACAAACTTCACAGGAATAAGGAATTAGTGTTCATTTCAGTTACAGGACCTTAAATATCCCTCTGGCCACTGGTAAAAATGGGAAAATTAGCAACTCCACACATTTAACTACTATTCATGTGCTCAGAAAGCCCAAGTAAAGCTCCTCCAAGCTGTACCACATCTTTTGGACTACCTCATAAACAAAATTCAGGCACTTTTTTATTGAGAACAAAGGATTAAAATAACCTTCCCTTCTAAAATAATAGCTCTGACGCACTTCAGCACAAAGACTGCAATGCACACGGGAAGAAAGCAGGTTACACATTAGAGCCAACAACAGAGCAGGACAAGTATTCCTTCTCTAACAGTTCCTCACAGAACATGTTTGTTTGAGAGGGAAGCTTTAATTTATTTGCATGCACTTCGAAAACTGACAGTTAAGATGCCCAGTTTATATCCCTTGAAGTTACTGGGATAACAAAAAGGTCTATTAAAAAATACACGCAAACCACAAAATTAGTATTCCTGAATCTAGGTTCCTTTTTTTCCTTTTCTTTTGTACCTTGGCTACAAAGGGGGCATTTCTGTACTACAAAAACAACAGCAAACCATGAGGGCTTTGCCTTTGTCAAATCTGTGGAATGACTGCAGTTCCTAACAGGGATTTTATCATTTCTGACATGAAGGACCATAATTTAAATATGCTGCACTAATAAATCTTCCTAACCATGTGCAGTGAAACACATCCTTGGAAACCCTACAGCAAAGACAGCATCCTCATCTGAGAGTTTTCCCACTGTCATGTCCCAGAAACTATTTAAAATTTAATTGGCAAGTTTAAGAAAGATTCTGAACATTCAGTTGGGAAACTAATGGTTTTATTTCCTAACTGACACTATAACTTCCTTGGTTTTGCCTTTTTAAAATTTTTTTAGTGTTCCAATTTATTTCTTCTGATGCAATTCATATCTTACAGAAGCATGAAACTCAGGAACAAAATCAAAAAGATGGTAACAGGTCCATCATGAGAAAGATGCAATGACACTGAATTTACATGACCAGTGGGATCTATGGTTGAGAAGAACGACCTAACAAAATATTTAAATGTATTTAGGCAAGGCTGGCTGTGTGTCAGTTAATTTCTGAGTGCTAAAGTTAAAAAGAAAAGAAATTTCAAAGTTGCCTCAACTTGCAGGAATGGGTGTCCAGAGAATATTGCCAGATATTAACGAAAAAGATTTACTTGATTACCTTACTCATCTTGAAAAACTGAATTTAAATACAAGGATAAATTCCGTGAGCAAAATCTAGCTCCAAGTGGAAATAAAGAAGGTCTATAACCCTGATATCTGCTGCACAAAGCTGAGGTCTAAGCATAAAGGCACATATGAATTGACTTTAATATTGCAAGCCTGACTTCTTTACCCCAGACATAAAGAAAATTTGTCATCTTGCTGTCTGACCACAATTAGCTGACGATTTATCGAGTGACCTCATCAAGTTTCAGCCTCTTCCCATAAAAAAATGTCACAAGACCAAAAGTGAAGACGGGAAGTTGATTAACCCAGTAAACCAGAATGCATCTGTAGGAGTCAATGCGACCCATTCAGAATTTAACCAGGACACAGTAAGCCAAGTACTACCTGAAATATCTGGGATTCTTTCTGCTCAGTGGGCCTACTGAATAACTAGGATCTAGTCCTCCACAACAGAAAAGAGAGGGAAACAGCTGGAAGTTCAGGCAATGAGCTTAAGGAAGATTTGGTGCAAGTCACGCCTGTTTGTCAGAAGATCCACCACATCCCATGTAAAATGATCTAAAAGGCTTTTGCAAATACAGCATTAGTCACACCTCTATAAATCTTAAGGTTTATGAACCTTGCATACCAAATAAAAAACAAGAACAGTTGAACTTTGAGTTTATTCTGCAATTTTAACAGGAACATATTTTATGCTGAAAACTGGGATCGTGCTGCACATTATCAGTTTTCTGGGTTAACTGAGTGATCTTAACAGACATTTGAGGATTCCGAAACTGAAGAAATAGGTCAGTTTTCACCTCTGTGACAAACCCCGAGAAGTTCCACATTTTACTGAAAATTTGTCAAGATTTGGCTGGTAAGTGCATTGCTCAAGTTTCATTTGAAAGGTGGAGGAGTTGTGACAAGCAACTGGGCCCACGTCCTGTTAACTTACTCTTTATACCAGCAAAGCAGGGGAAGGTATTACACAAGGATTCTTGTGCTTGTAAGCCACTCTTGTTTGATTTATATTGATTTTATTACAGGTGCAGCCAGGAAAATAACAGCCATTTTGTCTTCCAAACACAGAAGGGGATACATGTATACACATATATGGCAAGGGCACAGTCAGTTGGGACTGCAGGGACACAAGATTTATCCATGCTTGAGCTGCCTTTCAATAAAAGAAATACACCGATTCTACTGAATTTTAATATAATTGCATATGGACACAACATGGAAGTGTCCTATTGCTGCAGCCTTTGAATCAGTTTGCTCTGGGAGGACCCTGGCTCAGAATCCCTCCTACCTGGGTGCAGAGGGATTTGAGAAAACAGGAACCCATGTGAAAACATCAGTTCCTCTTCCATTTACTAGAAGTGTTTTTGTTTGCAGCGTTAGAATAAAGCCACAGAGAGATGAAATGCCTGAAGAGGAGGCACATACTTTAGGCCATGCTATACATACAAGGAACTTGTGCATCACTTTAAACCACAGACACCAGCTCTCTGCCTCAGGTGACACTGCTGCCCTTTGAGGCACATTCAAAGAACAAGTTTTCATTCTCACGCAGCATATCTGCAGAATATACAGCAGTAGCTGCTGTGGTCTCTCAAATCCATGAAAAATTTCTCAGGCAGTCTTGTATTTGAAAGCTGGCTTGGATCACAACAAAAACAGCATGGCGTCTATCTTGGGTTAAGAATATATAAATTACTCTAAAAAGTATTTTTATACTTGTATCTGTGGGTCATGGCTCTGTAAGTGAGAGATCTGGGAGCAGAATGCCAGCAACACAACCTTTTGGGAAAAAATATCCCCAGACATCAGCTTGATCCTTTCAGCAGTCACAGTTAAAGAAACGTGCCTGGATGACACCAATACCAATTACATAAACTTCACTTCAAGCTTATAGGTCTGCAGATACCAGGTTTGAGGACCTGCACAACTGTAACCACCATTCCACAGCTTCAATTCATAAAGAGAATCAATTCCTCTGCATTAACACTGGGCTTTTTCCACAGCTCTAGGGGGATTAGGTAATTAAAAGATTTTTCTCAGCTTTTCTTCTTTGTAACTATTCTTATTCCTAGGAATATTTCACAAAAAGTGACGAACAGCTCAGTATTCCTTGCTGAGAATTTGACTGCTATTCACAGAACTAATCCAGGGCCATCTTTTCAAAGTTCAGCTCCTCTCTGCAGAGGTCAGCAACAACTTGAAAAAAAGAAAAGTAAGAATCGAGCTTTTTATTCAACAATACCAACTGCCCTGGATAGACTACATAAAATTCCTTCAAAAACACGCATTCTGCTTTTAGGAAGTCAAGCCAGGCTCTATTTAAAAATACACAAAATACAGATTTTTACTATCTGAGAAGAGACAGATATGTGAAATAGAATACTAACTAGGAAATTAAACCCCATATGGTGTTTAATGTGATACTTCACACCAAATTTAACTGTCTCCGGAACAGCAAGAGGAGTATCATAATATACAACCACCTTAATTCCAAACCCAGATTTTCTTTCACTCCCCAGCTCTGTCAGGACCCACTGTGATCCCTACCTAGACACAGCAACCAAGAACCTTTGCTATAAAAGCAACAGATTGTTTTCTACATGCCATGAAGACAGCTTTGGGGGAAACCCCACAGAAAAATCGGGGTGTTTAAGAGGATTCCCTAGAACTGCTTCCTGCAATGTAGAAAAGCACTTCCTGCAAAGGACAAGTGCTGTGGTCATGCAAAGATGTAGCAACTCTGCTGAGTAAGAAAACCCATACTGGTAGCTGCTGGTTGTTTTATAAACCATAATAATCTTTAGAGATACAGAGGAAGGCCTCATTCTCTTGTGTCTGTACTTCTCAAGTTCTCAGTGTACACAGTTACTGGCAGAAATCTTAAGGTTATTTATATCTTATCATATAAGATCTTTATATGCCAAAGGAAATAATTACAGTAAAAAGCCTCTCATGTCAATACAAGCACTAGTGTTGAAGTGTTTTCCTTTTCTGTGGGTTCTGCTTCAGCAGAGTGCAGGACCTTCGAAGTTTTCCACCCAATAGTATTCTGATTTTGTATGCCCATTTTGGATCCAAAGCTGCAGAAAGTACAAACTCAAAAACTTAACTACTCCCCCCTTACTGAGTCAAGTGTAAGATTCTACAGTTTAATGCTCTATTTGTATTTAGCTTTTAAAAACTGTAAAAAAAAGATTCCGGTCAGCCTCTTTCTTAAGAATGGAATGACATATCTGAAACACAAACATCTTTGAAATCCTTCCTTCTCACTGTAAGATAAAGGAACATTCTGGGTCAACCCTGCTTTAAATTAACTCTTCTAAGAAGAGCACCTAACTCCTAATTCAAGATGGGAACATGATTCTACACTGCCTTAAAATAGAAGAAAGGAAAACGATCATGAAATCCATGAAAACTTAAGGTTACTTCTGCCAGCACTGCAACAATTCTTTAGGAAAGTATGCAGTATTATCAGTACAGATGCCCAAAACTTATCTTGTAATTCATGTCAGTATGTAGCCTTTGCTAACAAAGCCTTGATCCCATTTCTACCTGAATACTGACACAGCAAACAACTATTTAAAAGTTACACTAAACTACTACACATTTAGGGTTTATACATAAACTACATGTATCTTGCAGTTTCTCCAAATGCATCTTCCTCTGTGTAAGTCCATCCATTCTTATACTTCCGATATTCCCCTAAAACATCTGCAGAGGAGTAAAACTTGATGGCAAACTCCAGCAGCTGAATCAGCTGGCAGGCTAAGGCAGCTCATGTGTGCAATGGGACAAACTAAGAGAAAACACACCAAAGGCTGTTGAATTGCTAAACCCAAGCAGGATTAACCTGATGGGTAAGCAGCAAAGTGCCTTTGTTGTACCCATGTCCAGGGATGCACATGGCCTATGAACCTCTACAGAGCAAAATTCCACTTCAAATGTCCTTAGTCCTTGAGACACTGGAGAATTTCTCTCCTTAGTAAGTTTTGTAACAGGTTTGTGGTTCAAATACCCAAGGTCCAGCTCAAAATACATTTGGGCTGGACAGAATTAACACATAAATTAAAAGTATCTGACTTGCCTTGGCACATCCTCTCATTTCCCTCATGGGAAAATTTCTCCATCATGCTCCACACACAAACTCATTGCACTTTCCCACTCAGCCACCTCTAATCACGCTCCAGAACAGCCACACTTGCTAGTGGGAGGACAGGTGGTAATGGGCAATTACTGCAACTGCTCTTCATGAGGTTTATCACATCCACAAGTGGATACCATATAAAGCTAACACAAGACAAAACACCACTGCTTTCATCATCTCCCTCCTTGCTCATTCTCTTAATTTTGTTGACATTTCAGCAGCGATGTCTTTGGGGATAGGTGTTATTATAGTGAGCTACAGCATGAAGAGGCATAATTTAACACTCATAGATACACTGTGTTTAACACAGTATAAGCTGTGCCTGGCAGAATTAATCCGCTATTAGAAATATATTTTTCAACTGCAGTCAAATGAGGGCACGTAACATATGCTATTGGCTAGTAATCATCTTTCAAGGACTAATAAGAGAATGCTAGGATACCCAAGACTGTGCAGCAAGGCCTATGAACAACAACAACAACGTCAATATAGATGGATTTTTCATCAATTTTACTACACTAATTCTGCATGGGATCACCATGTCCACAATTATTACATGTGTCCATAGAACCATATTAGAGAAAATAAACCTGAATTTTTCATTTTTTCTTTATATTGATATGGCAAATTGCAGGTCTCTGCTGTGTATGTTCATATATTAGTGTGTCTCAATTTGCCTGAAGGGAAGTGAAGGCATTTGTTCTCAAACTATTTTCAGTAAAAAATCAAAAGGAACACACTGTAAAAAGTAACATACACAGTGTACTAAATGTTAGGAATCTTTGCCTTTCCTTTAGTAATGCATCACACTCCAGAGCCAAGAGGAAGGGCTCCAGCTTCCCTGGAGAGCACAGAAAGCTGGCACTGTCCCTCTCGCCTTCCCCCGCCAACATGCAGAGCTCTCCCTGAATGAGCGGCTGCTCTCTCCCCTTTAGGCAGATCCCACACAGCAGCACTTCTGCAAGACTATCTGCTCTCACATTTATCATCTCAACCCACAAATAACCTTTGGAAGTTTCCTTGAAAATTGCCAGCCATTCTTCCCCAGAGGCATTTCCTCAGAAGAGTTAATGCGTAACTGCCGCTTGGGAGGTTCCTCTGGAGGTCAGTCTGGCCTGACCTCTCAGGCGCACCAGCAGGAAAACTGCCCACTCCAGATGAGGTCAACTATGGCTTTGTCCAGCCAAGACTCTAAGACCTCTGAAGTTTTTCAAGAATCCTCCAAGAATGAAGCCTCTACAACCTCTCCACCACCACAGTAACTTAGTACAACATTTTCCTGGTTTAAATTTCTGTTATCCTCCTTGCAAACGCCTGACACCTCCCAACGCCAGCAACTGAGATTCAAATGGCCCTTCACTAGCCCCTTGCAAGACAGCCAGTCTCAGCAGTCTTGTTCCACAAATTCAGCTGCACTTCTAAGAATTTTTACTCCATCAGATTAGGGACAGCACTAGCCAGGTGAAGATCTGAGGGGAGAACCACACAAGCATGTCTAAGCAGTATATCCAAATCAGAAGCCCTGAACTGGTTGGGTGTCTCCATTTTACCCTCTCTTACCACTGACATGACAGTCAGGGCAATCATGCTTTCTTTCCTAATGCTAAACATCACAGATGAAAGTACAGGTAGGCTAAAGCAATCTTCTCAATTCCACTCTGCAGATTCTTAAGTCAAATATCAACTAACCATTTTTCCCCTATATCAAATTAGGCTCCAGCACAGGTAATTAGATACTCATGTGATCTAAGGAACATATACCAACTCAGCAATTGTGTTGAAAATCATCTACAACTGTCTTAGCCAAATAATTTTTCAACAGTCTAAAAGTGGTATCCTGAGCCCAACTCAGATTTCATGTCAATGAGAGCAGCTAAGCCAAACTGACAGCAGTATTTGGGAACCAGAGCCCCTGAACAGCAATGTTCTATCTTCAGTGCTTTAGTGGATCTGCTCCTCTTCAAACTCTCAGCTGCTCTCCCACTTCAGTCAATGTGACTACCCAGGATCAGAGACCAGCAAAATGAGTCTAAAGTTCATTGCCTAAGAAACTAAGTGCTTTATCTTTAAAAAAGCCACCAGCTTCAAAGTACGTTCAAAAGTCAAGAAGAAATAAACAACGTAGTTTGACACTGTAATTTTCCCCTCCTGCTTATGCAACTCCAACTGATTCTAATTCCCATCATGAAATCAACATCCAAGTTCAGGTTCAAGAACTGGAAGAGTGCAACTACAACTGCAGCATATTTGAGCAGTTAAAACTTCCAGTAACATTTGCATCGTTATTTAACCACGAGGTTTAAATCCACCACTACACAAAACAAGTCCTTGAGGTCCAGCAGAGACACTCCTGAAATTAGCAGGTTTCTGCAGTAGGAGCAGCCATACTCCCACAAGTTTAATTACCAAACCACTGTAACATTTTGCAGCCAGTTACTGCTTCAGAGTCTTGGAAACATTCCTTAATATTATACCAGGGTAGGGGAAAAAAAACCCACAAAGCAAGCTGTCTCAACTGTCCTCTTCATAAACACCATTACAGTAAATTCAAGAATTTCCACACACCAGCACTAACAAGAGGCAATGACTAATCGTGTGCTACAAGATGCACATTTAGGGTTTCCCCAACAGACCACAAGCAACACAGTACCTTCACAGCTTTTATAGCTATTTCTAGAGCTACACTAATACTTCCTGTTCTAAATACATGTTGGATGATTGTCTTGTTGGGCTGCTAACAACGTATCTAAAAACATTTCAACATCCCCTGTGAGTTGTATGCTGTTCATTTGCCAGGCATGCCATAGGGCCAGCAGTAGACCTAGAAATTTGGGACTAGCCATCTTTTCTATACAGTAACTCACCCTGAAAGCATGTCTTTAAGTATGATGACAAAGAAAATGATGCTAAACTCGGTGGAGCAATACCTGCATCCCTTTCAGCAAGGCACACCTGTATCAGCTTGACAGGTGTGTTGACTTGCACAGCTGCACATTTGTTTCACTGAGAGCACATCGTTTGCATGTAGATTAACTTTGCTCAATCCGTATCTCTCTGCCCACAAAGAAGTACTTGTGAATCTTCAGACATTTTGTTTGCCTTCACCTGAGCCTGAACCCCCTTTGTGCCCTCCAAAACAAATACGGTGCTGCAAAATAATAAACAGTAAGAATATTGTTACAGCTGTGCTTATTAAAGGGGGGGGGTGGGGGGAGAGGGGGGCAGTCAGTGTGTTTTAATTAAAGGCTTGCATCCGACTATTAGCAAATGCTCTTTCTAAAAAGAATCAGAAGTTGATTAGCCCTTAAAAAGCAAAGCTGTAACAACTGCATCCACCTGCGCGGGTGTTCGGCACCGCGATGAAGTGCCCTCTTCGTCAAACACATCACCCACACCCAGGAAACCGATGGTATCGCTCTCCACCCAAAGCGAAGCCCTCGCTGAGGCTCACCCGAGCCCCGGCCCTCGCTCCGAGGGACACACAGGGCCGAGCGGGGTTTCCGCGGGGCCCTCCCGGAGCCACCGACGGGCCGCGCCCCCTCCCCGGCCCCGGCCCCGGCCCTGCCCGGCCTTACACGGCTTCTTGGCATCCTTGATCTTCATGGCGCTGCGGCGGCGGCCCGGCTCGCTGCCGGCCGGGGCGGGTCTCCTGTCCCTCGCCTGATGGGGCGGGCAGCGCGGGCGGCTCGGCGGGGCCGGGCCTCGCTCTCCTGATGCTCCTCGCCCNCGGGGCTGCCACACCCTGGCCCCTCACCCCGTGGGCTGTCACCCCATACCCTGTCACACCGTGGCCTGTCACGCCATGGCCCCTCACCCCATGGGCTGTCACCCCATGCCCTGTCACACCATGGCCCCTCACACCATGGCCCCTCACCCCATGGCCTGTCGCCCCACAGCCCCCTCACGCCACGGTACCCGCTGCCACAGCAGCCCCACGAATGCACTGTCTCGCCCAGCAAAGTGGGAAGCTGCAGCTTTATTGTTGTTTCCCCCTCGCTGTGGCCGGAGTGGCCCCGGGATTGCGCGGTTTAGGAAATGGCTCGCTTCCCTCACTCGTGTGTGGGCTCTGGGAAGCTTTTCCTCACCCTGGTACAAGGGTAGGCTGGTGTTTAATCACAGTCACAGAATGCGTTAGTTTGGAATGTCCCTCTGAGGTCGTGGAGTGCAACCTGTGGCCCAACACGGCTTTGACATCGAAACCAGCACACTGAGTCCCACATCCAGTCTTTCCTTAGACACCTCCAGGGATCAGGGATGGTCACTCCATCACTCCACCAGCTCCTTGGGCAGCCTGACCGCCCTTCTGGTGAAGAAATCCCTCCTGATGTCCAACCTGAGCCTCCCCTGGCATGGCTCGAGGCTGGTTTCCCCCCCACCTCCTTTGTGATAAAGTGCCTTGTAATTCTAGATCAAGTACTGTGATCTTGGATGGATCTAAAAGCTCTGGTTTAGGAGGAGGATTTGGGCATAAGCTCTGTCTTGGAAGCTGAAATCTCCTGAGGTGTCTGGAGTTTTGCTTCTGCAAAAGCGTCTTTTGAAATAACCCTCCACAAACCAAGGAAACACTAAATCCTCAGCTTCCTGGGCGTGGGGTTTATTCGTGTTGTGTAGAAACAGGAATCACGTCTCTCCATCCTCCGTTCCCCCACTGCCCCTAAACTTGTACAAAAGCACCCTTTTACTCCAAACCTAGTGAGCTTTGCTTAGCCCTGGTCACTGCCTGCCTTCAGGAAAGGATCCTGGGTGTCAGATCCCAGAAGAGGATGGTGCTCACCACCCTATAGCCAGGAAATATTTCAGGTGCAGACCCATCCTTGGTGCCAGCAGAGCTTTGCTCCCCACACTGACCACCAGCCTAGCACCTCATTTTGTGGTTCTGTATCTGCTTTGAGCATTTTGTTGGTATTTTTGTTGTCTGTTATTCTTAAACCTCACACATAAGGATTTATTCTTCATTGTAATCCAGAATCTTAAATTAAAAAAGCCGAGATTCTCATGTGGATCTCCCATTTATCATGTTTCCTTTCTGAAATGTCTGTATTTGGAAAACTTACTCTGAAGGCTTCTTAGTGTTTATTTCTTGTCCTTTAAAGGAAGTTCAGAGTGTATCAGCAAGGCTGCAGAACTTCTCTTCCTGTAAGCTACATGTAATTGTGGAAATTCCAGCGTGATCTTCTTAAAGTGAGGAAATTTTGCTGTGGTTTTGCGGTTTTTCACTGCAGTGTAGCTTCTTATTAGAATTTCAAACACAAGCATTTACATACATGTTAGGGAATACAAGAATTTAGCTGCTACCTGGAAGTTAACTTGTGCCCGCTCATAAATATACACTGTGATTGGAAAAGAGAGTCTTTAATTTCCTGCCTGTCACCAGACTATGCAGCGTGGAATGTTTGGTGTAAAATGAGCTATCTGGTGTCTCGCAGACATCTCTGGTGGGGCTGGGGCAAACGGATCTGCAGGGAAATTTTTCATTACCTTGATTCTGAGGCATTTTGTCCAGCCTCTACACTCTGACTTATGTTTCCTACACACCTTCTTAACTGTAGAGGAAATGAAATACCATCCCTGGGAAGTGCTTGTAATAAAAATATACGTGCAACCCAGAAAACCAAGAAAAAACAGAGTGTACAGCCCGACAGCTGTCTGATTCCTGCTGTCTTGAAACAGACAGAGAAGTTCCTGACCCAGCCTTTCACTGAGGAAATTATAATCTCATTTTCAAGCAGTGCAGATTCAGTGACTGCTTTCTTAACCTCTGACTTTGGTCAGGGACAAAAATAAGATATTTTGTGCCTGGGTTTTGGGAGAAAGTACTGAATTTGAATACACTAGATGCCCACTTTACGCTATTTTATCTAGCAAAGCCTCTTAATTCATCTCCCCATATGAAAATATGAGAATAAATAAAGGGTTCCATGATAATTAATGAAACGAGGGCTGTTCAGTTAAAAACAAGATCAGCAAATCTGAAGGTTCAGTTTCTTCACAGGAAGCTGCAGCGTTTTATCTGAATATCGCAGCTAATGCAGACTATGTGAAAAAAAACCAAGCCAAAATCAACACCCAGCTATCTTTAGCCTGTCTCAGAGCAGAGATTTAGCTCAAACTGGAAGTTTAACACAGGCATGTGAGAGGCTCAGAATGCTCCTTTATTTGCAGATCAATTGACTGGAGTTATTTGTATGTCAATCAGCATGTGCTTGGAATAGCCCCTAAGTAAGAATAAATAAATCTGAAAGTGAATGTATGATTAGCTATATAAATGCATATATGTGTAAGTATGTGTGTGTGTGTATATATATATATATATATATATATATTCCAAGTAGTTGTTATTAACTACCATGCTAAAGTACTACACAGTGTCTGTGGGGCATGAAACCATGAGAGGATTCTTTATGAATGATAT